>JAQPZY010001219.1:562500-657500 GCA_029931535.1 Margaritifera margaritifera
GTATTACTTTCGAGATATACACACGTTTCTCGTGTTATAACTAATTCCTAATTCATTTCCTGTAGGGATTCGACAAAGAGAATATCTAACTCCTGTTTCATCTTATATGTTATAATGACTCTTGATTACTCTTATATTTTGACACGATTTCCTCCACATACTTGCTGTGAAGTCTAATGGTAAAAATTATTTTGATTTATTTCGATAGAAGTTTTAGTGATTGATGTTGATACCTGTTTGCTTAGGCTTTACAAATTTGTTCGGCATTTGAATTTCTATGGCGAAACTGTCGACTACGACTTTTAGTCAAATTTTAAAAGACTTCCCAATTTGTTTCAAACTACTATTTGTCAACAGACAAAGCGTTTTTTTAAATACAAAATTTCAAATGTGTACGGTAAGGATCGGACAACCTGCAACTCTGACACCTTTGTGACTTTCGTAACAGAGTTAAAGAAAGACGAGCTCGTTTTAAGAAACATGACCATATTTTATAATTCTGAAGCAACTAATAATTCTAGAGCCGTATCTGCGACTGCTTTTTTATTTTTTCTACCTGCATTAAGATTTTCATTTGAAAAGTGTAATATATATATATATATATATATATATATATATATATATATATATATATATATATATATATATATATATATATATATATTCTTGGTACTATTATTAACACACGTTTCTTAATTTTGTTCTCTCTTCACTCCTCGTGTAAATATATACTCCGGGATGTATCTTGATGATAATGAACTATCCTGATCATTCGATTTTAACAAGTTAATAATTTTTTATATGTCTTCCTGTATTTTAACAGCTTATTGTAACCTTTATAATTAAAATAAAGCTCGAGGGTTTTAATATTTTCAATTGCTAATTCTTATTAAGTGATATTAAACAATTATTTTCACCCATGCTGCATCAATGGACACAACTGATCTCAAATCTAAATATTATCTGGAGTTTTTTTAAAAAATAAAATACTGCCTTGTACAAACATTTTATCTGCAGTATAATTTTGCTGGCGTTTACGGCTTGGCTGAAAATGTAAAAATTAATATAACCAAATATTTACATATCTTGAAGCTTAAACTTATTCCCACCACTAAAAATAACACGGTTACTAAATAAAGCTTTCAGTTACATAAAACGGATAGATAAATACACGTATATAGCTATTGGAAATTACTTATATTGTAAGTTTAAAAGGAGAACTAATTTATGTTTTCATTTTTTCTAATTGCTTTTTAGAATGAATTTCGTCATCGCATTACTGGGATTGACCAGTTTGGCCTATGCTCAAGGTAGGTGACTCTTCTATATAAAGATTTTCTTTTAAAAATGCGATCCAATAAGTGCTGATCTCAGATAAATATATGATTCGTCTAGTACACTGGTGCCGAATTTGTAGAAATTTTATATCAGAAATATGACTAATATTCAAGTATAACTTCACGTTTTATGTTTATTAATCTTAATAATGCTCAGGATGTTTTATTCACACGTGATCCATGATAAAATCGAATGTTTTATCCACACGTGATTGATGATAAAATCGGGTGTTTTATTCACACGTTATCCATGATGAAATCGGATGTTCTATTCACACGTGATCCATAATCAAATCGGATGTTTTATTCACACGTGATCCATGATAAAATCGGTTCCTTACACCCATTATAGAAAGGATACTTGATTAGTAGACATGATTCGTGCTTAATCCGAACATATCGATAAGTCAGGGTATGAAATTTTGTTTTCCGAAACGTCTATTTCTTTGTTCGTTTTAATTTAGGCGATGCAAGAGAAACGATAAAGAGTGAAACGTTATAGATAATAGAGAAGACACAATTTACGTCTTGTACATTTTATTATTAATCTGTTGAGAGAAAAAAATTATGAAACAATGGCTTTAAAATATTTGAAGGAGTAATGTGCCAAAATATATTTCATTACAATATTTGAAGGAGTAATGTGCCAAAATATATTTCATTAAAATATTTGAAGGAGTAATGTGCCAAAATATATTTCATTAAAATATTTGAAGGAGTAATGTGCCAAAATATATTTCATTACAATATTTGAAGGAGTAATGTGCCAAAATATATTTCATTAAAATATTTGAAGGAGTAATGTGCCAAAATATATTTCATTAAAATATTTGAAGGAGTAATGTGCCAAAATATATTTCATTAAAATATTTGAAGGAGTAATGTGCCAAAATATATTTCATTAAAATATTTGAAGGAGTAATGTGCCAAAATATATTTCATTAAAATATTTGAAGGAGTAATGTGCCAAAATATATTTCATTAAAATATTTGAAGGAGTAATGTGCCAAAATATATTTCATTACAATATTTGAAGGAGTAATGTGCCAAAATATATTTCATTACAATATTTGAAGGAGTAATGTGCCAAAATATATTTCATTACAATATTTGAAGGAGTAATGTGCCAAAATATATTTCATTAAAATATTTGAAGGAGTAATGTGCCAAAATATATTTCATTAAAATATTTGAAGGAGTAATGTGCCAAAATATATTTCATTAAAATATTTGAAGGAGTAATGTGCCAAAATATATTTCATTACAATATTTGAAGGAGTAATGTGCCAAAATATATTTCATTACAATATTTGAAGGAGTAATGTGCCAAAATATATTTCATTAAAATATTTGAAGGAGTAATGTGCCAAAATATATTTCATTAAAATATTTGAAGGAGTAATGTGCCAAAATATATTTCATTACAATATTTGAAGGAGTAATGTGCCAAAATATATTTCATTAAAATATTTGAAGGAGTAATGTGCCAAAATATATTTCATTACAATATTGCAAGTTCTGCTCTATTTCTGTTGCGTCAACAGATTACTTTCTTGTTACTATACAATTTAAGATTTTTCACAAAACAAGAACAACAACAACAACAGCTATAATAATAATAATAATAATAATAATAATAATAATAATAATAATAATAATAATATTATTATTATTATTATTATTATTATTATTACTATTATTATTAATT
Organism: Margaritifera margaritifera; assembly: GCA_029931535.1. Lineage (NCBI taxonomy): Eukaryota > Metazoa > Mollusca > Bivalvia > Unionida > Margaritiferidae > Margaritifera > Margaritifera margaritifera. The sequence goes on from JAQPZY010001219.1 coordinate 565,546, forward strand.
CTCCGGAAATGCTGGTGTATTTCATTTCATGGACTAATATTTTCTAGTAGATATTTGTGAAATCAAAAAGGGTCGATATCAGCATCAAATCTACCGTGTAGTCTAGTAAAGGAGAGTATATAACGTATATTTTAGTTAATCAAATAAGAAATCCAATACAGACCTGCGGACATCATCATGTCAGCAACTATCGTAAATTACGTGCTCTCTCTCTCTCTCTCTCTCTCTCTCTCTCTCTCTCTCTCTCTCTCTCTCTCTCTCTCTCTCGTGAAAGTGGTTATGGCAAAAACCTAAAAGAAATTTATCCAATCAGATATCTCGAAGTCGGGAGTGTCTGAGATATGTAATCTATGTACTTCCGTATTTTCATTGACAGTTAATGGTCATATAAGGCGGAAATTAAAATTCAGGCGGACAGTGTACAAATTCCTCAAGGCTATTAATGTTAAGCAGGGTTCTCCGTGTACATATGTAGTAACTTGAGCGGAGACCTTGCCTGTTAAACGTGACTATAGCTCCTAAATACACCTTATATGTGGCAATAGTTGCCAGTCTAAGTAATATATATTTTCACTTAAATGTTCATATAGAGTTTTACAACAGAAAAGAATTACATCATTAGGAAACAAATGATTTATTTTAATCCTTCATATGTTTCAAAATAATAATTTATATGAACATCATATCACATTACAAAACTTACAGATATTGCATGAGGAAAAAGCATATGAGTGAATGGTTGTAAATTATCTGATTTCACAAATAGAATGTGCCAATAATTTTGTGTTATATGACACGACTATATTTTACACAGGAGTAAATCTTAGCAAAAAGGAATTAAATCATGTTGGAAATACAATAATAAAAAATTCGTACTAGCTTGATAGTTTGTAAAGACTGAGAACTATTATCGAACATTGTTAACGTTATTTGAATTTAGTGTCACACAGCACTAACACACATCTGCATAGTTACAACACACGTTTGTATGACACAAATATCGCTGTAAAGAAAATCGTTTAGTATGTATTATGTACACATGGACGGCATATCGATTTTCACATTTGAATCAAAATTGTACTCCGAATTTCGTGTTATGAAAAGTTTCACGGTTTAGGGGCGCTGTAAACTTCATAGGTAACTATTTGTTACATTATTATATAGTGACCACAGCTGCAATAATAATGTCAAGATGTAACTTTTATCACTTTTTAAAATATAATAAGAACACATACATTTTAGAAACAAAAGAGATCGAAGAAGAAGTGGACGATATAGGGTGTTGGTTGAAACTAAACAAGTATAGCTGAGTTTCTGTTTTGATATAAATTTGAGAGTTAAACAGAAATAAAGGCCAATGGGTAGGGAATGTGAACGGAAAAAGAGGTGAAACGGTGTGGGTACTTTTAGGGGCAATGAGGAGCAACCATGTACATCTCCTTCTCCTCCATTAACATCACCACCATTACAATATGCATTTTTATTACAGATTTCCCCAACCTTATGGGAGGAATGCTCATGCCACCAATTCCTCGTAAGTTATTTATTAGTATTAGTATTTATATTGGTATTAGTAGTAATACAGGCTCATTTGTACAAGTGTTAGAGTTTTTAAAAAGATGAGACAAACAATCGTGAAGAGCTTCGATGAATATATACACTAGTAGCTCCCATGCAATTCAAGAAATCACGACAACGATTTATGGTATCTCCACGTGAGGTCATCTCATAGAGAACAGATAAATCCTAAATTTTATCTTTGACATGAGAAGAATATAGCAATAAAATCACTTGATAGCATGTGACATAGAATTGGCCCGATAATTGGACTTCAATTTACGTATAATTTTCAATTTTTAAAAATTTCTATATTAGTAAATGAATAAAAAGTGAACAAATGAATGAATAAATTAGTGACTGAGTAAACATCTAAAACTGAATGATTGAATAGCTTTATTGTTTAATTGCTCTGTTCTTTTTATTCGCTGCTGGGTTAGATGGTTTGTTTGCTTCATTGATTGATTGATTGATTGCTTCATTGATTGATTGATTGATTGATTTGTCATTTTTCCAGCCGGCATGAAGCTGGATGACCTGAAAGATGCTTTCAAGAACCTCGCACCCGCCATGAAAGAGCGTCTTGATTCAATGGCCAAGTGTACGTGAACCATAAATAATGTTGTTATCTCTATGTTCCTCTTAGTATGACTTGTGTAAAGATGGTAGGCTATGTTAAAATAAGATCAGTGACATTTTCCGGTTATGTTTTTTTTTCCTTTAAATTTAAAGTTGATTTATCAAAGACAAACGTAGCTTACAGATCTGTGAAAGTGTGACAAGATTGTTTTCTATTTTTCATCTGAAATTTCTTACGGACCTGTGACAATGGGAGAAAGATTGGTTTCCATTTTTTTTATTTGATCAACAATAAAGTTTACGTTCTTTCCAGAAATACCTGTTTAGAAAGATGACTGTGGCATTTCTACATACATACATACAAGTCAGTCAGGCAGTCATACATATCTACATATATATATTTCCTCCCGTTTCCTTTGATAATTACGTATTTATGTCCAAAAATGTTTGCCACGAATTTGAGTTAAAGATTTTCTCATTTTCATATGTTACATATTTTCCAGCATACGGAATGAGCATTGATGATGTGGAGCAGGCCTTGGACAACCCACCAGAGGAACTGAAACAGATGTTCGAGCGTAAGACTGAGTTATAGCTTTAATCTGACAAAAAAAAAATATTACCTCTTTAGCCACATTATATAAAAATGAGTTTGTTAATTTAATGCCGATCGAATACATTGCCATGGATAAATTAATGCAAGAATTAAAGATTATTTTTATTATTTATATAGTTTATTACGCTTCACGTCACTCGCTAAATTTGTTTATGAAATTGGATGACTTAAAAAAGGAACACATAGTATATCAACTAAATTTTCGTAGACTTTGTAAGATATTTAAATAAAGTGTTCAAATTTTTAATGTTTCTTTCTTTGAAATTTATTCAGAGATATATAGCCTTGCAATAATTTAATTTTAATTTAAAAATATTTAAAGGTCGTCATTCTGGCAAAATTAAACAATGGAGAGCTCTCAAAAATATATTGCTTACTGTTAAATAGTTTACATCAACTCAGATGGCAGTAGAAAACATTTGCATGTGTCAACAATTTTATCACATTTTCTAACCGGTATAAAATACAGAGTATTCAAACATTTTCTTTAACGAAAGATTGAAACTATTAATCCATTCATATTCCATGTACGTATCTATCGATGATATATGGTCGATGATACACACGTTGAATGACAGAGATAGAAAGTGACACTTAAAGACAGACGGACGAGTAGACATATAGACAGACGGATAGATAGGTCGATTTAGCGATCATCTGTTCATTCAGCAAGCCACCATCCATCCATTCATCCATCCTATTATCTCACTGCGTACATACACCTATATTTACATTAGTGTATACATATATACATTCATGTACATATATCACATGCAAAGAACACAGCCAAAGTCCTAAAAACTGCCGAGGGTTCGATACACGGGCAGACCTCTGAGATTCCCCAGGCACCAGACATGAGCGCTATGCTGGACATACTCGGAATTCCCCATGAGTAGACAAACAAAAACAGAAAGCAGACAAACAAACTATGCTCTGTATGATTATATCATCCTGGTATCTTGGCATTTTCGTAAATACAGCACATTTAGTAAATTTAAACCCTACAATTTCCTCAAAAATGATTAAAAAATGTATACTACCATATAAGATCACAGTCTTGTCATGAATAGATTTTCACTAATTTGTCTCTTAGTTAACAAAATTTGTTTTGTCAAAAATATTTAGTGAGTCCATGATGACTACTACTTTTAGCTGTTCTGTCCGATATATTGAGCACAATTTCCATGAAAGAAATAAAGAAACCCAGGGACCCTCACACACACACACACACACACACACACACCTTCCAGATAAATGAACAAAAACAAATGATCGCTTCTCTTGCATTGGAGTATAGTGCGTCCACGATATGACGGCAAAGAAATTGACTAACCCAGTCATTGATCATAGGGGGTGGAAGATTAAATTATATCAGTTTGATCGGGTCTTACATTTGTTTGATTTGCCATCTTAAGCATAAACCTTTCGGCTTTCGGATCAATGCATATATTATCTATGATATAGCAATATTTAGTGTCGAACAAAAGACCAGCCATTGTTTTCAGAGAGATTTTACTGGTATATAAAAACAATACCATCAATGGGTGCTTGCCCTATTTTTACGTATTTTGTACTATTTCAGCTGATGCTAACCCTGAGAAAATCCAGAAACTTGCTATCGAAAAGGCCAAAGACATGGGATGTAAGTCTCCTCGTTATCACATCTAACTTTGTATAATGTCAACACAAAACGAAAATAAAAATCTTCCGCTGCCTAATGCATCCGCAAATCAGGCCTTGAAATCATTACACTCTTGAGCTTGAGTTTGAGCTTGGAATTTTGTTTCAACCAATCACAAATGACGTTACTTTTCAAAACTCAATCTCGGAATTTTAAGCTCTCCATGCCCCGATCCATGTAGTTCGCCGACAATTTTTAGTACAAAGAATGGTGCAATACGGTTCTGTATATAAGATATTTTCCGGAATTTTCTTGATCTTCGAGAAGATCTCTTCAGGGACTATTACCCCAACAATGACTACCATGCTCGTCTTTTCCTTTCAAAGTCATTTTACTCGATTGCAGTTGACTTAAGTGATCCGGAGAAAATGAAGGAAACTCTTAAGGACCAGCTAAGGAACATCATGCCAGGTTCCTCTCTCTCTCTCTCTCTCTCTCTCTCTCTCCACCATCGCACATTTACCACTTTCTTCAATGACAACCTAACTCCATATAGTTTCTTGAACTTGCGCATCACTTGCCAAGCCATGAGTGTATATTTAGATAAAAAATACTTGCACAAAATTTAGATCATAGTGCAAACCCTAGGCTCATTTGACGACGACGTAAATGACAGAAGACATTCGAATGTTGCTTATAGTAGTCCCCACATCCAGTTTTTGTATGCATCGAAGTGTTCTTAAGTGTTTAAATTATCATCAAGATATACGAAAATGGCAAAATCGTTTGCACGGTAGAAAATACACAGTAGAGACATCTTATGTATGATTTTCAGATCGAAAAACTGTCTTATGGCCGGATATATCCCTGTAATCAAATTACTTTTTAAGGCGATTTTATTGTATGTCCTCTCTATGAAATAACCGATTGGAAATGTGGAGCCAGCCATTGATGCTTGTGAATAAAAAGTTCGTAAAACTGAAAAACTGTGGCCTTAAAACGGATAAAGTACCTTGTTGATTCCATTTTTAGCCATACATTTTAAATCTATGACCGAACTGTTTCTTATGTCTAACCTTCTTCTTTCCAGATATGAACATGGATGAGCTAATGCAGCAGCCACATAAAGTACTCCAAGCCACTCTGAAGGGAATGGGAGTACCCAGTGGTAGGTTATAGTTTATTAAATTAAAATCTGTTCATTTTTTTAAATGGGAGAAAAATCATGTCATTGAACACAAATGATATGAAAATAACTGAGTCAAAATTCTCTCTTATACATCAAACGGTTAATTGATCTACACAAAATACCATTAATCATTCATATTTGTGACTTTTTGCATAGAATTGCACAATTGGATATTCTAAAATAGTGGACGGGGCCGAGAAAAAAGTATTTTATTTTACGTGAGAGAATTTCAATACATTTTCTATTATTTGACTGTTCCTATCATGTCCAAACAAACGTTTTATGTATTTCATGATATATACCGTCTATACTTGCGTATAAATCAATACCAACTGTAAACTGCATAGACCCAGATATGCCGTCGCATAATGCGCAGACAGATCTGGGTCTATGCAGTTTGTAAGGAATAATCAATATAATAAACAACATAGACTCTAATCTAAACGTTGCATTATGCGACGGCAGATCAGGGTCTATGTTGTGTGCATTTGGATCCGACTTATACGCGAGTATTCACGGTTCATCTCAACACTACACTTTAGTATTTTGTAGTCATGGAGACAGGTTTTACACATTATTTTGTACAGTTACCAAATTTAACTATCCATTTCAGACGACCCAAAGGCCATAAAGCAAATGGTCAAGGAAGGTTTGAAAGAGATGGGAATCGAAAATGTTGATATGGGTATGTACCATTCGTGTAAATCCCTCTAGATGCACCGTAACTTGCCTTAGCTGACATCTCTGTCCAAACGACACATGCTCATAGACGATATTGTTTATGGGTCTCATTTGTTAAATTTCATGTCAGTTTTACCTATTAATAAAAGGACACTTGTCCAGGAATGACTGATTAGTGTTGTCTCTTTTGTGTCCGGTATAGAGAGGTTTAACTGTACTGCAGTTCAACATTAACGTCCTAAGACAATAGGAACAAACTACAGAGGTCCCTATTCGCACTTTAAGGTCAAAAAAAAAGAAATTGTTTAGCACCGTAATCATAATTAAAATAAGTGCTTCTTGGGTTGGCTTCAACACTTTCATGAAGCCAATACTGTAGTAGCAGAAACAGCAGTAGTAGTAGTAGTAGAAACAGTGTCGGTGGAAGAATTAGAACATTAGTACTAGCAGCAGTAGTGACTATGATTGTAATAATAATAAATAAAAAATAATAATAAGATGACAATGATGATGATGATGTTGTTGATGATGATGATGATGATGATGATGATGATGATGATGATGATGATGATGATGATGATGATGATGATGATGATGATGATGATGATGATGATGATAAAAATGATGGCGATGACGATGATGATGAAGATTTCTACTACGACAATGACTACTACTACTATATAAATAATAATAATAATAATAATAATAATAATAATAATAATAATAATAATAATAATAATAATAATGTGTTTCCGTCAACAGATAACATGGACGACCTCGTTCAAAAGCTGAAGAAACAAGTTTTCCATATGCTGGACATTGATGGTACGTTAATCATATCTTGATAATATCACTATATCTTTGCCCAGCCAATATACATGTATCAACTTATTTACTGTGCCATTATCACCTTCAGGGGCTTTGTTCCTTCAGCATATTACCAGTGGCCATTGGATCTTTAAGAACTTTAGGTTATTTATCCTGTTGTAGATCTTGGAAATCATTGGAAAAGTCATATATCATCGTTGTCTGGTCTCGAACCTACGACCGTTGTATTCATTGTTCCACCATTTAACCTACTCAGCTATCAGTACTCGTATATCACAAGGGTAAAAATATTTTACTGTTAAGGTTGAAACAGATGCCGTTTAAAGTCTGTACACTGAAAACTTGTTTCTTACTCAATTCATGTTCATACTGTTTGATATTTCTGCCTCATTATGAATAGATATATGGTATTTTCACTGTTACAGTTAAAACGAATTATGAACAATTTCTTTTTTCTGCAATGATAATAAAAATTGAAGGGCGTATACCTCCTTTTTCATAGCAACTACATCACAAAATGTTTTTGACGACCCTTATTAATTAACGTCATGTAATATTATTCCGGCGATATGATAAATTTAACCAGTAAATGTGGGTTAAACAAGTGAAATATCGTCACCATTTTGGTTAGCGCTTAGGTGGAGCTCCTCAGTTTCGTATTTTACATAGGGGATTAGACTTTTAAAGAAAAAGAAATTACCCAGGTTTTCCTGCGTGCTATTTAAAAAAGACCTTGTATATCTTAGGTATTGTTAAAAGAAATTTTTATTCCCTTTATTTTGTTGTATGATTGATGGGTGCAATTTGGGTTATAGAGTATACAGCTTGGTCTTACTTAAGATCACCTCTCAAGAAATTGCTAGCTCCGCTTGGTCATTTTCACTTTCTGGACTTCAAAGGTAAATTGTAAAAAAAGAGCCGATAACTTTTTTTACTTTTATATATTTTGTAATTCATTCATTGTCCTTTCAGAGGCCTGTATTGCCTACTCTGGCAAAATTCGTTTGCCTGTTTTAATAACTGCTGAAAAGAGTGTGTGTTTAACTAATTCAGGCTGAATTTTCGAGTACTTTGGAGCGGCCATTTCTGTCTGCTGTGTGCTTAGATCATATCCGATTTCCACAAGTGCAATATGTAAAGAAATTTCAGTCACAGTACATGGAAGTGGCATAGAGGTATGCCAACATTCTCTTCACTGTGCATGTTGCAAATTCAAACAACTTCACCTTACCCCTGTCACTCTCTCAGAAGTACATAATATCTGTAGAGCGCCCCTTAACTTTCTATGTTATATTTCAAGGATGTGCAGAACAAGAAAAAAAGTTCAGAGCTGTTGAACGTTGAAAACCAAACAATATCGGCATGATTTCAGCATGAACATTTACATTTTCCTTATTATTTCTTTGCTCTTTCTTTTTTCTCCCATTTTGAAGAAAATATGGACAACAACTTCACATCTTTGCAATACAGTGAAAAAAGGATATAATACAATTGACGTTGAAAGTTCTATTAGGACGTAAAATGTCGTACTTATTTTATATGTGTTCCTGTCTGAAGGTCTTCACAAGTATCATTCCTTCATATTAGGAACCAAGGTTCCAAGAATTCTTCACGTCAACCAACTTGAAAAAGACCTTAGTTGCCTTGTAGTAATAGACGTATCCGCATGTCTCCCATTTCAGAGAAAGAAGATCCCAAACTATTGAAAGAGAGAGTGAAGACACAGCTTTTTGACCAGATGCACGAGATGGGCATCAATGTTAAGGACGGTATGTCGACTTTCACATTTCCGATTTACACATGTAAAGCTACCACATATGTGAAAAATGTGTTTGGATTTTTGTTAGGAAGAACATAAGTTACATAATGTATTTTATGTATAAAAACACCCACGTAAAACATTGATAAAATCCCTTATGTAAAAAAAACATACATGTGCAAAAGCATGCTTAGTTCACAAATGGAAAATGTAACAATGCAAACTATGTTAAAGCTGGCACATACAGAAAGAGTTTTGAGTGACATCTATGATTCCAATTTTTTTTCTTCATCTTCTATTATTTGATTTACGAGGAGTATTATTTTTCAGTCTTTTATATCGATTACGCATCCATGGAACTGATCACACGACTTTTTATTTAACATGTGCCTTATGTGCTAATATAACAGCTAAATATCAAATTATTTTCTTCTCAGATGACGACATGGAAACTGTTCAAAAAAAGCTGACTATCGCCATCTCCAAGGAACTGAAGAAGGTCGGAGTTGAAGTGGAATCTGGTAATTAATTAGTTATATTACTTCCGTTCTTGTTTCAACAAAACCTCTCGCGTGAATCTGTGAGATCTGCGTTATAAGTACGAGGCTATTACGGCCCATATTGGTTTTTATATGGAATTCTTTTAAATGTATTCCCACAAGATTTACTTCCCTTTGGGTACTCTTCTTATTAAAGACGAATAACTTTCGTGTTTAAAAACTAATTGCTGTAATTTTTTTTTTGTCTATGTGAAATGAATGTTTCATATTTTATATAACTTTGTAAATAGCGATTTCATTTATTTCCTTTTGAAATTAATTTTAACGTCGACCATTGTTGCTATGATATTGTTTGTTCGTTTGCTTGACTTTTTATGTATGGGCAAACATTATGTCATCAAGAATGAGAACGTTTGTACATGCACTAAATAGACCAACGGTTACATAAATACATAACGGACATACTGGGTCTGCCCAGTTTTCAGGATACAGATTGTGGTGGAGAACTATACTACTCTTGAATACCACGTGACTGGGGAAATACAAATTAATTGCCCTAGGAAATAAAATCTCTTCCCTTTTCAGATTTTTCACCAAAACTTCGTCGTATCTTTTGATCAATGTTGTTTCGTGCATTTTAATTTTTATGAAATAACAACAGTTTTGAATATAACGTGAAAGATAGTCTTGTTCAACCAGACCTCTCGCGTGACTTAGTGAGTTCTTCGCCATACGAGGTGATAGTAAATGTTGTAACGCTCAAAACGAGGCTCTCTGGTAAAGTCGCTGATTTTGTTCACATGTTAGTCATCGTTTTTAATTAAAACTTAGATCACATACATGTACAACTTTCATTATGTTGCTTATATTCTGGACCTAATATATACATTTTTTATACGCAACAACTGGTTTCGCTTCTGCACGTAAATCTTCCTAATCTTCAAGCCTTGACATTAACTCACAGAGTGCATGAAATGTGTACGCACTGCCCGCTTTTGCAATACCACCTATAAAGTACATTATACATATGTTTAGATATGTCTCTAATGCGCAAATAGTGATAAAGGATTTTTGGGTATAGATGGTGTATTATTGGGACAGAAGGATAAAGGAAAGAAAACTCAATGAACGACACCTCTCGGCAACAACATGCTGTATCTATCCTTACCATCTCTCGCGCTTCGTAGGTCTCGGAGTTACGCAAGTCTGTTTGAACGAAACTAAATAAAACACTTCACACACCCATTTTTTACCGTTTATTTCCTTGCTATCTGTATGTCCCTATCTATGAAAATGATAAAACGGAGTTCTTATGGAGAAATTACCTAAGTTATCAAAATCATTTAGAGATTTCCCTTTGAATTCTATAAAGTTCTAAAAAAATCATTAAATCCAATAAAGTTAGTATTCATGTTGTATTTCATTATACGTTATAAATGGTAATATACCAGCATCATTTTGTTCACTTCTTACCGGCCTCATCCAAGGTCCTAAGTTTCGCTAATTATGATCTGTCGATAACTATATTAATTAATTAATTAATTAATTAATTAATTACTTAATTTATAAAAACAGATGACCCAAAAGCAATGATGAGTGCGATCAAGAAGAAGATCAATGAAATGGGCATCAAATTTGGTAAGATTTTGACGATTCAATAAAGTATATGTGATAGAACGAGAGTTTACAAATTGTCTAATTTAACTCAGTGTTTTTTAACAAAGCATACAATTTTTAAACCAAATTGTTACCTTGTGTCATCACACCAGTCATCAATTTCATGCCAAATAAGTCTTCTAAATAATATTATTCTAAAATAATTAACAGTCATAGTTTTTAAAAGCTTTTTTTCACCAAAAATTATAAATCATTTACCATGATTGATCCATGTATTCACCGTAAACTTTATTCATATATTTTCTTCACCGTAAACTTTATTTATTTATTTCAGATAATATGCAAGAATTGCAGAATCAGCTCATGGGAATGTTCATGCAACACGCTCAGTCAGGTAACCGGAATAACCATAGAAAGCTGTTTTTTCAACGAAACAATATCAGTATGATTTCAGACGCGTCTCGAGCTTTAAAGTATAATTCAGTGAATTATAAATACATTGTTGAAGTCATCCAGTATATTGATATGTACCTAACATTGATTAGTAACACAGGACCTCCCTTTACATTTTTGTTTTCACCACACATTGTTATGAGACTTGCAAAAATAAATGCTAATTTTTAAAAATTGTAACAAATATGTCACAGAATTGTTAATCAAGAAATGTTGAGCATATATCACAGCAATATCGCTTAGGCAAATGATTTTTCAAAAATGGAATACCATGAGACTCAAAATGAAAACACGTATGTTAAGTTTTTAAAAAGATACAAAATGTATGGATAATGTAAAAAAAGTAAATATTACAAATTCGTCTACTTTATGAAATATAACTAAAGTATTTATGACTTTTTTTACACCGGATGTTTTTGGAGACCAATAAGTTAGACATTTTTAATGCAAATGGAAACCGTTGTTTTTCCTGGCAAAAAATGATTTTGGGTTACCACTTTGGGTCATGTGACCGTATCGCGATTATGGTCTTAAGCATATTAATCATTCTGTCAGCGTATAGGGAGGACTCCGCGTCTTATTCTGCGCCTGGTTTAGAATCTAATTATTTGGAGTGTTATACTATTATAGCTGAAAATTTTTAAGTTTTATCGTACATCAATTTTTTGTACCCTCTGGAAACTTGGGTTAGACACACACCTAATTGATGTACAATTTCTATTTCTATCATTGCAGACTTCATGAATATGATGGTGCCACCATCTGAGGAACACAAGGAACTAAAGATGCCTCCCAAGATGCCCAAACACATGATGCCACCACGTACGTCACTTCCGTTTTTTTAATCTCTTCGTTCGTTATTGTGCTGCAATCCATAATGTTAGGAACTGATATTCTCAGACCAATAGTTAAAATGTTCAATGATCTGCATGCTATGACTTGTAAATTATGAACATTTTTTTATATATTTCAAATCAAAATAGTAAAGATAAAAGTGACATGCAAATATATTAGGTAGAAAATAGAAGTAGTGTCGTATTAGGAATATAAATAAGACACTGAGGGTCATTATATATATATATATATATATATATATATATATATATATATATATATATATATATATATATATATATGCAATAAACTTAGAACGAAAGTTTTGTGTTTGCCTTTTACAAAGACTCAGTGAGAGTCAAAAGCGCTTAGGCTAAGTAAAAACTAGTTTTGCGCTGTTCGTTGTCAGTTTATTGCATTTATCTTAATCACTCCCTGATACACGTGATCCCTTGCTGGATCCAGTGCATATATATATATATATATATATATATATATATATATATATATATATATATATATATATATATATATATATATGTATATACACTCACACACACACACACTGCACTTTAGTCTATTAGCAATCTTTAAAATTAACATACACTGCCTTAATATAATATCTGGATCTGTTTATAGGTTATCAAGGCGGTTCTTATATAGAGTTTTATATATTTTGTTTTCAATAGATACATGTATGTTTTCTAAATTTTTTCAGATCCTCAGATGCATTATCGTGAGTATAAGTTACAATTTACAAACCGTGGTAAAACCTATATGCCAGTGTATAACACGCATCCTTCTGAAAAAGGCATAGACCTAAATCGGCCTTCGAATAAAGTGCCCGCATAATAAGGACTACGTTTATTGCTTAAAATAATCATTTTGGATATTATGAAATGATAGATCTGGGTCTGTGCTGTTTGCACATAGATGCGCGTTATATAACGGTAATAAACGATAACTGAATTCACACGTTGAATTTAATAAGGAAGACTCCATACTACGTGTATTATTTTCTTTTCTTGACTAAAACTTCCAAAGATGTCGGAATGTAAGAGCGCTTAAGTATTTTGAAGCTGTTTGTTGCAAACAACCATTACAAAACATTTATCACTGTTATTTGACGAGGTTTTTGATGTGTTGCAGTCTTGAATAGTTTATTTCGTGTCGACAATTTTTACATTTTTAGGCGATAGATTCAAATACAAAAACGTCTGAAAGCATCGTAGAAGAAACAAACTTAATATTACTGGCATTCTCAAACACGAAAGAGGACAACGTAGCTTTGAAATTCAAACGAGTAAACTAATCGATGAAAACCAAGAGTGCTCAGATGTGTATCAATGTTAAATTCAGTGATTCGTGGAAACTTGTATTAAAATAGTTTACACAATGGCAATAAAAAATAGATATCATTTATCATATTCAATAGTATCATCTTAAATTTATTTGTGTGCAAATTACAATATTAATTTCAACACTACTTTTTCATTTAAAAATTTTTTTATTCCTCTCTCACAAAACATATTGACTTAGCTCTATAATAATAATAATAATAATAATAATAATAATAATAATAATAATAATTTCGCACGGATTTCAGCTAACCTTAACCTTGAAATTGCGGTCAACATTGAGCAGACAAATCATCAAATGAAGGGAGGCCAGAGATCCACCCTCCCCATCCCATCTGCAATACCCATCAACCAGATCCGTGAGTACATTTTTATTGTTGTTGTTGTTGTTGTTGTTGTTATTATTATTATTATTATTATTGTTGTTGTTACTACATGATGTTCACTTTTTCCAATATCTAATTTTCCGATAATCTTCAACTCGTCTACTTTATAAAGCATTTAAAGTGTTTTGAAATTATATATTTTAAAAAATTAATGGCAATTCTCCATGAAATATTTATAAATACATTAAATGTGTATAATTTGTTAGTTTCAAGCATCTCTTGTAAAAAAAAAAAAAAAAAAAAATAAAAAAATACGCATATTTGGAAACAATTATTTGGAAGACAGAACGCATCTCTTTCACAATGAACACATATATTGTTCAGCACCAATACCTACAGTATCGGTCATCGTCACAACGGCAGAACTTGCAATTTGGTTATGTAACACAAAGTTAGGGTTGATTATTACCGTATATACTCGCGTATATCCCAGATCCAAATGCAAACAACATAGACCCTGATCTGCCGTCCCATAATGCGCCTGCAGATCAACGTCTATCTTGTTTGTTTTACTGATTAGTCCTTACAAACTGCATAGACCCAGTTCTGCCGGCGCATTATACGAAGGCAGATCTGGTTCTATGCAGTTTGCAGTTGGTATCGGTTTTTTACGCGAGTATAGACGTTAAGTGAAAATTGCACCCACAATTTCCACACTACATGTTAAGCTTTGTGCTGATGTACAAGTTCCTCATTTTTTAGGTGCCAAGGAAGTCTCGACTGACCCCTCTCTGAGTTATGGTGATGATAATATTGTCAAGCACATCATGCAGGTCCGTGCCGGTCTCAGATCTGGCTCCATGTCCGAGGATGTCGTCGAGGAAATGCTCGAAGACCTTCTTCACTAGTAAGTACACATTTGTATTAAGTATCCTCGTGTCTCTGGCATATATCATCAGTATATAGGACCTTCAAAATGCTTCTATTCCACTTGATCATAATTTGTTTCTGCCATATATAAGAATACTTGCCCCAATAGTCTGCCGTATTACTAATACGACATTTCCTTGCCTAGTTGTCTGTTCCGTGGTTTTTGTGGAATTACATTGCCTAATGGCCTTTCCCATAGCTGTTACGACATTACAATTACACAAACACATATTACAGTTACAATAATTAATTACGTCATTTAACATAACCCAAAGGGACATGCGAGTTTTCAGATGAGGACACTTTTTTGACCACTCTGCTCACTTGCATCTTGTCAGTCAAACGGAAGCCGTCAGTGTGGAGGAATATGCGGTTATAAGGAAGAGAGTTCAAAAATAAATTGCAATTTCTCATTGAATAACGATGAATGAATTGAATCGGTATTGTAATCAGTAAGTTGTTTTCAGCATGGGACGTGTTGAAGTTAGGTCAAGCAAAGTGTGTGATCACCAGAAAAGAAAACAATTAATCCATTTTGGAGAGCTATAGGACCCTAATTCTCCGAATATAGCTATCATTGATAGATAAATTGATCTGATGATTGTTAATCAAATATTATTTACAGATAATCCGAAATGTTATACTCCTTTTATTTTCCAGCCGTCTCAAGAACACAATGCTGAAAGAGAAGCTGGACCGAATCGAAGAAATGAATCACGCCATCCCCAAGGATTCCCAGATACGCAAGGGGGGAAACAGCCGCGTTCTTTCCGCCATCCTTAACAATTAAACATTCTTCCAGTATCGTCGATATCTACAAACAAAAAGGATTGTTTCCGAAGTAATATAAAATCCAAAATTAAATCCGCACATGACTAGATAGGGATTCCTTTCTTACCAGCCTGATTGAAAATCACCGCCAACGTTCTTCACGCATTTGAGTCCATTTCCTTTCTTTTCGATGTGAAAATTCACCGTGCTCTGTTTCCAACTGTGAAATAAATTCTCAGCGTTAGTTATAGTGTGCTGTTTTTTCTCTCGTCCATTCATCCTTTCTTCTCTCCGTCCACTCTTCCTCCCTCTCTTATTTATTTATTTAATTACTTTCTTACTTTCTGACTTTAGACTATGCTTGTTTGAATGCGCTGCAAAGCTGAAAAGAGTGGTTGTGATGAAATGTAGAAGTTACAAATAGCGTAAATTCTCCAAGCGAAAAAGACATTTGCGGTAAACGTAAGAGATTAATATAATTTTCATTGTAAAAAATAGTACAGGAAATAACAAAAGATAAAAGTGACCCTAGAAATTGAACAAACAAAACTACATATCTTAAAAGAGAACTTTGATTTTGACCTGTTCATTTTATCTTCTACGTAAGATAAAGTACTCCAATAACTCGTTACTTTTCTTTTTGAATTTAATCTACAGAACATGTAGTTATAAAAGGAGGAAGAAAATAGAATAAAACGCATCCAAAATAAGAAAACACTTTTTTCATAGAAAAATTGAAATTATAGTTGGCAGTCACTGCTTTCAAAACGCTTCCCTTCTATCATTCTGTCTATCTTCCAAAAACATTACTGTCGTCGGAAATTTTACTGTGATCTGTCTCCTATTACCATCTCGGTTGTTAAATGTGCCTTTATAGTACACAAGCAAACACATTCAAAAATATTAGCAATTGGACAAATATACTCAACAATATTCATATACATGTATAGTAATAACCCCATAAAATCATTTGAACCCCCCCCCTCTGTCTGTCTGTCTCTCTCTCTCTCTCTCTCTCTCTCTCTCTCTCTCTCTCTCTCTCTCTCTCTCTCTCTCTCTCAGAGACTCTAGAAGACACGAATAATAGTCATTCAAGTAATGTTTAGTGTTATTTTTATGATCAAAGAAAATGTATACAGTTTCAGGTTTCAAAAACCCACATGCCGTATCCGATTCAAAAGATGTCTGTATTGATCTCTGACTATTGAACCGTAACAAACAATTTAATTGTTGTTATTTGTTATGAACACTATAATTATTGCTCGGAGTGACGAGAACTTTTGAATTGTGTTTCACTCACTCGAAATCAATACTTTCTACATTATCATTATTGGCAGATACTCCCTATTTGACTTTATACATGGATATTTCAAATATATAGTAACCACCTGGGATTAGCATAGTTCTTGTTTAAATCTTGCTGTAATACAATATGTTGATTTTGAGTTTATGTGAGACATTGTAATAACTAACAACAAAATATATACTCTGTACTGAAATGGATAAATTACCATGTCTGTTCACATGTTATCCTTCGAAATAATAAAGATTTCCATTTGTATATGATAAATTTATACAACGGAGATTTAAAACGTTTCTCTTCAATGTGTATCTCTTGCTGTAACAATTACAGATCTCCTGTTTTCTGTACATTTCTCCATGTTGTATTTCTCCTTTAATTTATTTTCTCCTATACAAAAGTCGTTTTAGTTCTTCAATATGTTGGTTTTCTATGTTGTTTTATTCTACCTGATTGCATTTGAGCTCCTTGTAATTGTTGTACTCAGTAACTTTAAAAATTAATTCGTCATGATTGATATCATTATCACTTATTGCCTTGCATATGACGTCGACAATACTATTCAGGGCTTTCAATATCATTGTGTTTTAAAACGTTGCTGCGTATATACATTTACTTGAAAGCTTTTACAATAAACTCCAGTATTATTGCGCCAATCTCCCTGAAAGCCAGAAGGATGATAAATCCCGTAGCTTTCTGGCAACTCCTAAACTAGCAAATGAGACACCCATCCCATCGGACTCGGTGACCATGCTAACCACTGTCCAGTTTAAAACTTGCATGCTGTTTTGAATTTCTTCTGACACCTATAATGTTCGAGCTTTTTCACCAAATCATTCTTAATTTCGTTGATCTTTTCAAACTGAAATTATTACACTTGTCTGTCGACAGGTCGGCAGTGTAGGATACAAAGGTAGTGCAATTGTTCTCTCTCTCCCATTCATATGTATGAAATACACATACTTATTAAGCTTTATGGTGGTATGGAGGTGAGTTTACGTTTTGGCCTGACTGATCGGTTTCTTCGATTTGTTTGTTAACATTGAAATCTAATTCTCCTTAAGTCCACTAGTACTCATTTTTGTAGCTGGCGATATTTGTGGCTTATGCTATTTAATTATTTAATTATTTTATCTAGTATGATCCCGTATGTTAACAGGTAGTCAATTGTGAACTGTCTTAATGTAACTGGAATAATCTACTTTATGGATTTCTCGAATTTCATGTTTGTTGGTGAACCTTTCAATATATTAAATATCTCTTCAGAATAATGCTCAAACTGGTTTTAAGAGCTCATTTAATAGTTGCATTGTGCATAGTTTTAATTATGTTCTTTGTTTCGCTTGCCATTTATTACTGTGAAATTTCACGTTACTGTTCGCTTTTCTCGCAACATTTCTTGAATTTGATTTGGTTGTTCTTTTGGTACAGTAACTAACCTAACTAATTGTTCTTTGACAGATTTTGACACAATGCCAAGTTTGTTGTACATTAACACAAAACCTATAAGAATTATTCCAAAACCTAAATAGTAGCAAGTTTTGTATGAGCTTGTTTTAGCTTGACATTTAGCATGACCTCTTGAAAAAGTTGATTTATCTTGCTCTTGTCTTAACCTCTCTGCTTTGGTTGTTTCAAATTCCCGTGAACAGTTTCACAAATTGTTTACCAAACTCAACTCAAAGTGAATCTTTTTTCTTTTGTGACGTTACCTTCTCTTGTGATTTGTAAATCTTATTTTCATCTGCATTTTGTGTGTATTATCTTCCATTTATTTGCACCGAAATTGTCAGGAGAACGCAAACATTATTTTTAGGCTACCTGCAAATTAATCTGCGCTATCCTTCAAGTAATCTTTACATAGACTTAAATTTAGTCTTACAATAAATGTTAAAAGTAAATGTAGTAAATTTTGAAAAGACTTTAAGAGATGCTCAAAATGCAGAACATAATACGTAATTACTGAACTGCCAAAAGGGTCATGGTTACTGCAGATCCTGTGCGAATACTTGAAGAAAACAATATAAGTACTATTTTAAAAATTGGAGAGAAGAAACAAGAGAAGATTGGAATTAATAGATAAAACAAAGATATCACAATGATGAAACTTTCAGGATAATTTAAAAAGCAAATGTTATAATCCAATACAACGTTGAAAATTATCGGTGCTCCACCTTTCGACTTTTATTGTAGAAGCCTTTTTAAACCAGAAGGTGTCAATGATGATGATTTATATATGTAGTATGTTATTCCTTGTTCTTTGTTTGTTTCATCCGACCCAGTACATTAGAGAAAACATTTTCACTGGTAAAATACTAGATCCATGAAAGCCAGGTCTAAAACTGCTAAAATGACATCTGAAAGAGAGATACGAGAAAACAAGAAATATTCGATGCTTTCAAACCTGAGAACTTCATCATTCAAGAGATCATAGTTTATATGTCGTAGTCTTTTTTGTCTCTTCTTTTGTTTTCTTGAAAGATTTAAATATATAACAGATAGACACTTGAGATAAATCAATAGTTGTTTCAACAGTGGTGGAAAGGAAAAATGCATCGATTACAAAGCATCCAGTATATATTTGTTATCATTATTTTCTGGGTTTTGTTTTTCCTGCCTTTAATATTTAAATTGACATGATATAATTTTATCAAGCTAGCATTCGGTGCAGATAGAGGTAGTTCCAACATGAAGTACCATTTGATGTAATTTAATATTCTTTTAACTATGGCTGTAATTCATTCTAATTACCAATGGGTGAAAAAACGTACGTTACTGCTAGGATCATAAAATTCGACAATGACTTGGATATTTTGTAGTTGATCTCGTATTGACAAAGATCTCATAGGTTTTCATGACTTGCTTTTTGTCCATTGTTCCAACTCTTTTTCAATTAAAGTTTTACAAGTTAAATCTTTGCGTGTTCCATTTTCTATACCTATTTTCAACTCATACCTGTGCTCTTCAGTTTTAGGGGTAATACAGATACTGTTATTTTTAACTTCTGTGAGACCCAAGGTTTTTCTCAAGTTTTCTTGTTATCCATTTAAATAGCGTGAAAATGGCCCAAAGTGGAGAATTTTTTATCATATATTTTGACAATCCTGTTTATGATGAAGATAGTTACAAGAAACAAATTACGGATTGCAATAATTCAAGATGATTTCGCTGATAATTTATCCAATTAGGAATTTTAAACTTTTCAACAAACTCCTGTATATGTCTGCAGCTTCATTGAATCAATACAGCAAAATTGTTACAATATATTTTGACATAGATGATATGCCATTATAATTAATTATGTCTCATTTAAAAATTGAGAGAAAAACATTGTATTGGCAAGAAACAGACAAACACCAAATACATATTTCTAAAAGGGATAATCGAAATAAGTTCTATCGCGGCTAAAGGTGGAATTTACTTCCATAAGTATTAGGACTGGACAAAGAAAGGAAATATATGGATACTACCAAATGGTAAACCTCTAGGCAGATCTTTGTAATTCACTTTAGAATCCTACTGTTGTACAAAGAAAGCCAACAAGAGTTCCTGAGGAAAAAGAGATACAAACAATTAACACTAAGGAACCATTTGACCAGCAAGTTAGAGAAGCATTACTATAATAGCTGATTACCACGAAAAAAATTAAAAGTGGAAAACTTCTACCCGCAAAGCAAGGAGTATTTACTCCGCAAGCAAAAAAATAAGAGGTTATGTCAATGCTTTAGCAGTTGCAGAATCGGTGTTATCAGACTTTAAAACGTATGAGAAACAGAGAGAGTACATAAACAAATACATCAGCAAAAACACATATGCAACCAAAAATGATAAATTGAAAGAACCGTTGGAATGTGTTGAAAGTAAACGATTTAGGCTTTTAACAGATCTCAATCGTAATTTTCGAGACAACAATGACAAAATTAATTCACAAGTTAGAGAAAAGTTACCATTAGAAGAAATGTTGATAAGATTGTTCAAAAATAAAGGTGTGACAATTGCCTTGATTATTGTATTTATGGGCATGATTGTAGCAACCCTTTCATAATCCATAGCAAATCTGGTAAAAGGTTTAGGGGGTGTAGAAGAGATACAAGTGCTGGCGGAAGTGATGCTGGAAAAAGTAGCACATAGGCATTCGTGGGTAAAGTTTTAAAAAGCAGTAAAATAATATTCCTAACTATTTGTTTGAACTATCCAGAAAAGGAAGTAGTAGCATTGCCTTTTATGACTGTCAGTGTAATCAGCTGGCTTTTGAAAACGGCTCGTCATGTTGTTTATTTCTTTGCAAATCCTGCCATTGTGCTTATTGTAGCATTAGTTGGCTTGTTTGTTTGTTTGTTTGTTTTTTTGGGGGGTTTTTTGTTTTGGTTTTTTTGTTTGGTTTTTTCTTCAGTGTTGATCAGAGGCGTACACACGGCAACACGAAGGATCAAAATGTAATGGCCTCTTTTAGAGTAAATTAAACCCGTTCCTGGAGCCATCATCATGCTTATGAATGATCGGTGTTTGTTTCGTGATCTTTGTCTTTAAAATCACGTGCATTTGCGTTTTCAAGACTGTCAGCATTTTTGTCCCTCTTTTCTACATAATACTTCTCTTCTTTCTTTACGTTGTCTATCATTTGACGAATTGTTTTAGATTGCTTATTAGCTACTTGAATTATTTTTACCACTCCAGTATTTATATCAGTGTTCAGTCCTAGTTTAACGTTATCTGTTGACATATTCAAGTTATTCTTGTATGCAATAATGCCATCCATTCTGATCACCATATTACTTGATAACAAAAATATACTATCACCACCAACAGCATAGTAAAGTCTAACGTTTGAATCTGATATATATTTATGGAATCTTATCGTGGTGTTTTATCTGATTCATAACCTTTGTTTTTTTTTTGGTTGTTTTTTTTTTTGCTTTTTGTTTTTGGGGGGGTGGGGGCTTTTGCAAATAACCTTTTTGCTGTGTTTTGCACATTGGAAACGGGCTGTATAAAACATGTTCTATTTTGAACTTGCGCACGTAAGATAAAATATCACAAAGACCAGATACTTTCATATGAATCTTCCTAATCCTTTTTAAAATGAAAATGAGTATCATCCTGAAAAAGGGAATATGTTCAGCCTATTTCCTCATCTGCAATAATCATATTGTTGCAAAATAAATTGTCTTTCTCATCTCAAATTCCCCAAGAAACTCCGCTTAATCTCTTGCATTTAAATGGGTGACTTTCATCATGAGCGTACAGATGCTTTATTGAAAACCATTAAGTTTTCTTCTCGTATAATCCTAATATAGTTTTACTCATTATGTATCTCTAATCGTGACTTTTAAGAATATTAATAATTTTGCAAATTATATTAAATTGATTTAGATCTAGGCTATTATTGTTTGAATTAAACGCCTGTTCCTTATGTACAGGTATTACACATCCAAACAATATTTTTCATATTTAAAAGTAGACATAAAGTGTAAACACTGATTTTATAATTCTGATATTCCTTTATCTGTTAAATGCCAATAAAATATTCCGCATCCGGCTGTTGCCATCCATACTGCCTAATTGTGAAGATTTTATCAGAATGTCATATCGTACTCTAATCTGTATTCAGGAACAGAGTCACCACTATCAATTTTTGTTACAACCTCCCCCCCCCCCCCAAAAAAAAAAAAAAAAATGTTTAGTGGCTTGCATGTGAAATAATATTTTCATTGTAGTAGATTTTCATGTTACCGGTATTTAATAGTTGTGCTGTGTCTCTGTAACTTGGAGCGTTAAACTGAATTGCAGGATAATGATAAGATTCACTTCTTGCTAATATTTAAAATCTGAAGTCCATTATTTAAGATCACAAATTATCAGACTTCAATTAAAACTTACCAACAACAACACATTAAGCTCTTGTCTTTCGTTCGCTTGCTGCTTATTGGTTTGTTTTTTTCCCTCCTAATTGTTTCGCAATTCCTCCTTAGCTTCTTTATCTCGATGTGACATATATTTATTCGTGTGATTCTCAATTTTTTTTCAGTGTCTTTCGAGTTTATCTCTACATACCAATGGTGTACTTTTATTTTGCAACTTGTCAAACTATATATATATATATATATATATATATATATATATATATATATATATATATATATATATATATATATATATATTACATTTTAACGTTTCATCATCAATTATTTCCAATATGCCATAATAAGCCATTAAATATCAACAATCACTTTTATGGTTTTTTTGTAATGTTTATATGCACACTGGTGTCAGCTTTTTTTTTTACCTTGTTGATCGTTTTTCTATCTCTTTTATTTATTTCTCTATTTTGCAGCTATCACATTTACAGTTTCCATTTTTTTTCAGACTAAATTTACAATAGCCTAAGTAACAAAAGAAATAAGTTCTATTACTGATGCATACTGACATACTTGTGTATTATTGAGGGTATGACCCTCGTTATAGTGTAGCCTTCTTGTAGCTCAAAATGGGTAGTTTTAAATTATCAATAGCCAAATCTGGGTGACTGCCTCCATCAATTATTTTAATACTGGCAAACTCAGTTTTTAACTTCAATCCCTGCATCAACATCGTCGCCATCATCATCTAATAGTAACCTCGGTTTTTGTGAGTTGCTATAGCAATTATCAGTTTTCGATAATTTTGGCGGTCAATTTTAGGGATGGGGAAACAAATTCCTAACACATACTGATAAATGTTTATTATAACATGTCTATTCAAGGTATATAAGGCGATTTTTAAAATAGAGAGCATAAGTTTCAAATGATAATAGAAGAAAATTGCTAGTTGTATGTGCATGAATATGCACTGTTTGTCATCACAATTAATCGATGTTGCGATTTTGCAATGTTATGATACACGGTGAGTACGGGATCTATAGATGCACAATTCGAATAAGAAATATGATTTTTTTCCGCATCCAGAGAAGGAAATTGTGTCTCCCTGGGACGAGTGATTTACAAGAGTTACTCGTCCCTGTCTTCATTATACTCAACACAGTACACTTCTAAACTACACTGCTTACGCTTTTACTAACGAACCACAGGTACCTGATGCAAGTTTGGTACTAAAATGGGTCTAAATCATGACAATAGTATCTTCTAATAGACGGCTCCTTAGATACCGATATAATCAGACACAAGGTTTGATTTTTTAGTGGTATTCACGTATACAGTGAAACCTACCGCTATTCTAGGTTTCATAATTATCCTTTTTAATGAGCGATCACACATCTTTATGAGGTAGATATTGGAGAAGTTAAGAGACGGAGAATGTCAAAATTTTATGATTTTCGTCTGGTGAGACATTGTTGCGCTTGCCCCATAACACCAGTGTTTCCAAGACCGTGCAGCTTTATTAATACACTGTCACGCCAAAGTAAAAACGCCAGCATATATTTATATAAGCGTCTAAGTACGTTTCACGAGACATATGTCAGTAACAGAAGAATTCCAACCGTCTCAATTTCCATCAACTTTCGTACTAAATGATCCCTATTGGTCAAACCTCCATGATAGTGAGCTACACAAGGGCGCCATAAAAAGGAAGATTGCTGATTGGCCAAAAGAATTGGAACATTTCCCCAACTAGATTTCCAGCAATCGGCTGTTGTCTCGACATTATCTGCTTTATAAAAGATTACAACAGCGTGCAGTGTGTGAAAATTGGTTTTTTAAATAATCGGCTGAAACTACTTAAAATGCCCATTTCGTCTGTAAGTTGGCAAAATTTGTCTTATGAGAAGTAATTACATGCTTATAGAAATATCTGCTGGCATCTACCCTGTATCAATACAGCTTTGGTCTTGAAAATAACGGTCACCTGCGGCAACTGTAATATTGCCTGACCAGATGAAATATCAGACAAATTTTGACAGTCTCTGTCTCTTAACTTCTAAGAGGTCTGACTCATAAAGATGTGTGATGCACATATATACATCCCGATATCTGCACTATAAGGGAATCTTTCCCCACATTATAATGACGCCTAAATTACTGAAAGTGTCACTGTAAATGCCAACACTATTAAGAAATCAAGAGCTAAGTGTAAAACTGACGCACACCAAATGTTACGCGATGTTGAACTTCGGCGCTTGGTAAGGGTAGAAAATGCATTCAGATTTATCCTCAGTGTGCAATTCTGCATGTATTCGGCCCAGGGTCGAGTACTTAGTAACGTTTTGCTCGGCCCAGCCAATTTTCACCCGATCAGGACGAGTGGACGAGTGTTTTTCCTGAGTCCTGCTAAATGAGAACATGAAACCTTATAATTTCATCATATTCTTTATTTATGCTGCAGTAAACATCCCTAAATCTGCACCATAAAATAAAAGGCTTGACATGACGGTTCAAATAAGATATAGCCAAAAGCTTTGGGAGAAATCCGCACTAACCAGGAAATAGCGAACTGAAATTTGTGACAGGTAACACGACCACGACAGCGGACGATTCACTGAATGACACGTAGATCTTAATTTATCGTTGAGGGTCAAACTAGACGATTTTGATAATTGATATTTCAGACTTTATTATCGCGCTGATAGGTTGACCGTTCGGTCTCCACCGCAATGTCATATTACAACGAAACATTTCCAGTTACCAGATAATTTATGGACAAATAAATATAATATGTATAAAAGGAAAAGAAAAAGCACACAAACAAAAAATATGCACCCAAATGAGATACACAATAAAAACACAAACTCATGTAAGTAGTGTATGTCTTGGTGGTATATACTTTTGTGATATTACAATGTTTTGTTTTTGTTTTCCATAAAAAAATACCCAAATAAAAACCAACAACAAGAAAATTGTTTCTTACACAATCTATCGTTTCATAATTGAGGCCCATTTTGAGAAGAAAAACAAACACCAATGGCCCTATTCTTTATCCAATGTAGCCTTGTAATTTTCCTTGTTTTCATATTTTTCAACTTTTTGTGTAAAAAGCAGAAATGACGGATTTAGCATACTGAATGAGTATGCAAGGGTAAAGGTAAAATTTTGTCACAATAAGCGTAAATTTATACAAATTATCCAATTGTTCACTTCCTAAAATGTTATATAAATAACTGTCAAAAACGCGAAGTAACATCACAGTCATAGAGGAGATGCTCGATACTTTTAATGGTACTCTTACAAAAAGTATATTAGCCATCATCGTATACGTTAATTCTTTTCAAAAATTATATTAGTATTTAATAGATTCTTTTTTAGCAGTAGTATGTTGGATTTTCACTTTTTTTAAAAGTACCTTTGTAAATAGATTTAATTGATTTTTTTAAGTTCTTTATCTTTTCCTCCTCTCAATCAAAATTAATATATACTAAATGGCTGTTATAGCATTTTTCAAATGACTTTGGAAGCATTTTTTAAAAAACAAAATCATTGCATCCAATGTTTCGTTTTTATCATTTCAAAAGGTATTAAATTTCACTTATTGTCTACTAAATCAATAAGAATTTAAATGCCAGCTTCTTTCTGAGACTTGTTTTATTATAGCAGTCTGGAAGGGACAAACTTTAAAATACTGTGGGATCTGTAATAATTTGAACTTGTGGTTCATCTTCAACTAAGATACAGTAAAATAACATCCTTCCAAAAATCTGTTTTTTTATGCCAAATTCTTCTAATTTTCCTCTCCTTACATTACAAATGTCCTTTTTATTTTTAATATAGCTGTATTGCTAAATTTTGACACAATCAATTTTCATTTTCAATCAATCTTTTAAACCCCTTGTTATCTCATTGAATCTAATGAATTATACATATTAGTCATATGTAACTTTCCCTCAGTCACAGGAGTTACTAGGATGTCACGTTTAATTCTCTCAGCTTTACTGCTACAAACATTAATTGAAATAAAACACGATTAAATTACATATCTAATTTTTGCAAATGGATTTGAAACGCTTAAAAAGATGTATAAATATTTTAAAAACAAGAATGTTTCCAGCAAATGATTTACCAACTGCTGAAAAATGTATTTCACTCCAGTTTCCCAATATCCTTTTTTGTTGTTATTATTTTTCTATAAGTAATTTCAACAATTTGGCGTAAATCTAAAGAAACATCGATGCCAAAGAGTTAGAAACAGAATAATTTAGGTCCGTCTCGGGACATTTCCTTTCATCAGAAAAGTTCTTGTTGCCAATCCAAATAGCCTTTGTCTTTGCTATGTTATATTTTAGTTCAGATATTGGACAAACTTCTTTCAAAGTGTTCATTTTGAGAGAACGTTGAGGTCCATCAAGAAGAATAAAAGCATCAACAACATATTGACCCAATTTATGTTCACTGACCTCAAAGATCAGTCCCCGCACGTCCACATTTTGTTTTCAGTTTATCGCTAAAATCACAACACCAACGATATTTTTATATGGCGTAATGGGATCTCCTTGACAACAGCCTCTTTCAAGTCTAAAGAAAGATGACGTATATGCCCATTATTTATGACATAACTTTTAGACTTATTACAAATAAATTTGAATCACTTACAAATAGAATCAACAAAGTTGAAAGATTCAAAAGTTATTTGCTAAAAGTATTATTCAATTTGAGTAGTCAAAGGCTTATTAAAAATAAACGACTTCTATTTTCGTTCCCTACTTGATGCATAATAACATATATCAGTCTGGTATTTCTTTCTATATAATCTACCCTTCATAAATCCTATTCTTTTTATATCACTAATTATGGAATGAGAAACTTTTTCCTAGCTGTAATAGCAGCCGAAGTATATATATATATAGATAGATAGATAGATAGATAGATAGATAGATAGATAGATAGATAGATAGATAGGTAGATAGATAGATAGATAGATAGATAGATAGATAGATAGATGTTTCAAGTGAGATTTTTTGCCTCCAGGTAAACATATTTAATTGTTGATTGAAATGTATCCAGGGATCAAGTAATTATAATTCATTTTTCAAATCTTGAATTACTGCTTTAGAGTGCTGGTGTTTATAATGTAAAATAGTATAAATAGCTCCATCTAAGTCTTGGACAGTATTCCAGTCTCAAAACAGTATAATGGATGCTTTTTTTTTCCAAATGTTTTTTTGCATTAGTTTTGTAAAAACAAGTTTGGATTATAATCATGATAGGTATACAAATTCAAAAGATTTATTATATTAGCATTTATTGTGATATCTACAAGATTTATTCTATTAGCATGTAGTGTGATATCTACAAGAGGCCCATTTGTATCAAGCCCGCTATTTATCTGGCTAGAAAGTAAAAAAACAACAACAAAAACAAACTTGAACACGGAGCTTAATCTAAACATCTTCAACATTGACCTTAACTTAGGGTGTGGACGGACGCAGTGGCGGTGCGAATGTTTGAGGCCCCCCCCCCCCTCCATTCTAAATATAAGTTTTGTGAAGAATCGCCCCGGTTACACTAAGGTGAGGTGAAGTACTATGAAAAAATTTCAGCTGCAAAACAAAAGCTCCCAACGGCGCGCCGCTTCTCCTGGCGCCCGGGGGCAATTGCCCCCCCCCCCCCAACCACCACCACCACCCCCTTGCGCCGCCACTGGACGGACGTACGGATAACACGCACACTGACGCCCAGGGGATCACTATGTCAAGCTTCCCTCTAAGCGGGCTCGATAACAATAAATCTCTTATGCCTGTCACATCTAATTACAAATTCAAAAAAATTTCTAAAAATAGAGACACCAGCGCTATTTCTGGTACAGTGGCTGAATATACATTTGTAACCTTAATCAGCAGCCCAATATATTTCATCGTTCGACGTTATTCCAGCATGGTAATCATTTCTGCAAAGAACACAAGGAGGATTGGACAGATTTTTTTAATGTTTGATTTTCAAAATGACTTTTTAAACCATTATCACATACGAGGTTTATCAGCATGTTCTATTCAAAGATATTTATATTAAAATCATTCCTTTCACCAGTTTCGGAATCCGCTCTCTCAGATTTTCTTCCCTCCACTCAAACTTGTAGATAATTTTGTATGAACCATTTTGTCTCACTGTCACTCATTTGCATCACTGACAGTTATTACACACTAATTGCCAAACAATATCCTTTTAATTAAGATAACCAGTGAACAATGCTGAGATAAGCTAATTCCAGGACCAGAGAAAATCTCAAAACTGCACCTCTAAACTTCCATTTCAACTCCATCATTCAACAATTTAACCAGGAAAAAAAAAACTTTTTTTCCTCCAAAAGTTCGTATAATCCACAAGTAATTTTATTTACCCTGCATTCCTTGACTATCCATAATCGATCTATTTGAATATATAAATTGCCCAAAGCTACAGAGTCACCGCACTAGCTTCCGCCAAAAGCAGTCATTACCATCACACTAAGATTTTGATATGTTATTGATTGATGTGTATCGATCGCCACAAGAAGGTCGGTTGTATATAAAAGGAAACCTGAGACAGCGCAGTCATATCAATTTCTTGACTTGCGGGACAGTATACTAAAGAGGTAGGCATATATATGCATATTTACTGCCCTTTCAGTTTTCTAAAATATAGATTATTTTACTTTGGGAAAAAGAAGTGCATCTTATCGTTGCTTTTTTATGTTCTTGAAAGAGTATATCTTTTTTGTGCATCAAAAACATAAATCGAGCTTCAGCATAAAAAATGTACCATGTAGTTTTTATTTCAAAATTAGTAAAGCTAAGCTTCCTACTTGTGTTTCGAAGTTCAATGGAAACATTTTAAAATATATATACTTAAATTAAACAAGTATTCAAGCAAAGGGCAGTAATGTATCGTTTTTGAGCTAGACAAAAGTCAATTCGTTTCCAGGTAGGAATGCGCCAGGGAGAACATTTAACTCCTGTGCATTTTATATTCTAACGTGCATCGTGATTATTATTATATTTTTTCGTGATTTCCTCCTCACACTTGCTATGAAACCTAACTTAAACTTTACTAGTTTTGATTTATTAAATAGCAATTTGTGTGATGAGTCGTGTGGATAAGTGTTTTTGTATGATTTATGGTTTACTAATTTGTTCGATATCTGAAATTCAGTTGACGAAGTGTGGACTATGGCATTTGGTAAAATTTTAAAAGACTCAAAATTACTTTTTTTTCTACGTACAATTCGTCAACAAAGTGCTTGTTTGTTTGTTGTTTTTTTCAAAAATACAAATGTTCAGATGCGTGCAATAAGAATTGCTTCACTTAAAATCATGATATCTTGTCGCAACATCTTTAGAAAGACGCCCTCCTAAGCAAAAAGAAAAGATTATTCTTTAAGGAACAGAATCTTCTAATTATCGAACAGCCTTACCTGCAATTACTGTATTAATCTAATATCATTTTAACCTGCGTTGTGATCTTCGTTCAGAAAAATGCTAAATGGCTTTTTTTTTCTCTTCAATTTAGATACCACCGTATTAATAATGATATATTTATAGGTGGCTACATTTCCCTATGTAAAACATATTATTGGTACTATTTGCAGAAGTTACTTAATTCCATTCTCTCCGCCTTCCACATGTTAAAAACATACTGTAGGATGCATATTGCTCCTGTTATTTGAAATATCCCGAGCATTCGACCATAAAACAGTTTATTATTTGAATCTATTTTCCTGACTATTCCTGTTTATCATAACCTATATAATTCAACAAACAGCGAAGTCTATAACTTGTTCACACACTGAGTCCTATTAAAACTATTTTATTCATAAGGACGAGGTTTTGTATTAGCACAATTGGTGTCCAATTTTAAATTGTCTGATTTTTTAAATATGTTTATTTATTTTTTAAACTAAGAACTACACTGTGCAAACGTTTTGTCTGCAATATAAATTTGCTTACAGCTCCACCTTGGGTAAAAATGGAATTCATGTAACCAAATATTTACTCCTTGTAAGGCTTTCACTACATTACACAATATCAATTTAAGATGTAAATAAAAGCTTTTCAATTACACTAAACAGACAAATACACATATACATTCATTAGAAATGCTACTTATAGCGCATACTTAAAAACATAATTAATATTTTTTTTAATTTTTTTTCATTTCAGAATGAAATTTGTCATTGTATTACTGGGATTGGCCTGTTTGGCCTGTGCTCAAGGTAGGTGTCTCTTCTATTTATAAATTTTTAAAAAATGCATTAAAGTATGTACAATAAATACTTAATTCATCTAGTACACTGGAGGTGTAGTGTGAAAGTGTCCTTTCCCAACTTTGAATAATATATAAATGGAACTTGACTTTTTTAATTTACTAATGTAGCATCGCCCCGTGTATTTTATTTACTTATGTAGTATCTCTCCGCGTATTTTATTTACTAAAGCAGTATCGCCCCGTGTATTTTATTTACTTGTGTAGTATTTGCCCCGTGTATTTTATTTACTTATGTAGTATTTGCCCCGTGTATTTTATTCAATTGTGATCAATGGTAGAGTCTTGCCTTTGCACGCAATAAGGAAGAATGTTTGATTAGCCGGAATAATTCGTGTTTGACCTCAATTTGTCGATAAGTCATGTTTAGAAAGGTCTCTTTCATTGTGTGTGTGTGCGTGTGTGTGTGTATGTGTGTGTGTGTGTTTTCAATTTCAGAGGAAAGAATAAAATCCTCGAGAAAAAATATAATAAATAAGAAGTGAAATTTGATAGATAAATATAGAAGAGCGGATTTACGCATATTAGATCTTATTATTATTCTCATGAATATAAATGTATGAATCAATTTAACATATCTAAAGTCAAATTTAACCTAAATATATTTTATTAACATATAATAAAGTCTGTTTATTTTCTCGTGCGTTTATTAATGACATATTTTATATCTAACGGATTAAAAAAATTCACAACAGCAACAACACCAACAACAACAGTAATAATAATAATAATAATAATAATAATAATAATAATAATAATTATAGAACTACTAATATAAATCCTTTATGGACTAATATTTTTTTAAATTAAGAAGCTATTCAATATCAAATCCACCGTATATTCCAGTAAATGAAACTAAATAACGAGTAGTTTTAGTAAATACAACTGGAAGTTCAAGAGAGAAATGCGTGCATAATTATTAAAGTAACTTTAATAATAATCTGTGCATTCTCTCTCTCTCTCTCTCTCTCTCTCTCTCTCTCTCTCTCTCTCTCTCTCTCTCTCTCTCTCTCTCTCTCATTAAAGTGGTTATGACAAAAGAAAAAAAAAAGATATTATATAAAATTCTATAACAGTTTATTAAAATATGTAACGTGACTAAACACAGTTTCTTTCTAATTGTAATAACGTGAATCCCATCAGATATCTCGATGACGGAAGCTTCTGAAATATGCCGTCTCTTCACTTCCGCATTTTGATAGACAGTTCATGATCATGTGAGACGGAAATTGAAAAGTCAGGCGGATGGTGTTGAAATTCCCCTAGGCTATTCATGTTACACGTCAGCAGGCTTAAACATGTACCTATGTACAAACCTGAGCGGTGAACTTCACAAGTTATTAACACCATGGCTCTTAAATACGCCTTATCTCTACCAAAAGTAGTTAAAAATATTATGTTCCAATAAACAATGAATGAAAAAAATTTCTCTTAAAGGGCGAAAAATAAAGTATACGTATATATAAGGTTCTCCAGCAGGAAATTTTTTGGACTCTAATTAGATCTATATTTCTGATGACGAAGCGCCCTCTACTTTTCTTAAAGGAGCACTATTCATATTTTCCCTTTTTTGCTAAAGAAATCACCCAGTTTTGGTGGAAATTAGTATGGTGTGTGATGACTAAATCTTCCCCACCCCTTTTCTTTTCTCTTGTATTTATTATTTTTTCCAAATTGGCATTTGTTTATATAATCATTTCTTTGCAAAAACAATAAGAATATCTGCATTTGACACTTTAGTTGAAACAATAAATAGAGTATATTGCATGTTGGTTGAAAATGAAAGAGCATTGCTTAATTTTTTATATGATGTAAACATGAGAGAAAAGCAGATCCAGAAGACAGGAGGAAAAGGAACGGGGAAGGGAAAAGAAGTGTATTCTGTATAATAATGTTATGATCTATATCAGTCCATCATGAACACCGATGAAATTATATATAGGTCTCTTCTTCATCCTTCTTCGTCATTTTCTTCCAAGATCGTTAAGGCTTTATCCATTTTCATTACAGATTTACCAAATCTCTTGGCAGGAATGCCCATGCCACCAATTCCTCGTAAGTTACTAATTATTATAAGTATTATTAATAGTGTTGGTATCAGCATTTTGCATAAGCTCATTAATACAAGGTTGAAATAGTGAGTTAAAAAAACAAAAAATGAACGAGTTATGATGACAATGAACACGATTAGATACGATGGAAATTCGATGAATCACGCCAGCAATTTATGGTATTTTCATGTAAGGTCATCACACAAAGGATCGATTAATCCATAATTTTCTTGTAAGGTCATCTCATAAAGGATCGATAAATCCTTAATTTTCATGTAAAGTCATCTCATAAAGGATCCGTAAATCCTTAATTTTCATGTAAGGTCATCTCATAAAGGATCCGTAAATCCTTAATTTTCATGTAAAGTCATCTCATAAAGGATCCGTAAATCCTTAATTTTCATGTAAGGTCATCTCATAAAGGATCGATAAATCCTTTATTTGAATGTAAGTCCATCTCATAAAGGATCCGTAAATCCTTAATGTTCATGTAAGGTCATCTCATAAAGGATCGATAAATCCTTAATTTTCATGTAAGGCCATCTCTTAAAGGATCCGTAAATCCTTAATTTTCATGTAAGTCCATCTCATAAAGGATCCGTAAATCCTTAATTTTCCTGTAAGGTCATCTCATAAAGGTTTGAGAAATCCTTAATTTTCATGTAAAGTCATCTCATAAAGGATCGATAAGTTAAGAATATATCAAAAGAATCACATCACATTATTTGTTTTTTTTTTAAATAACATCATAATTGTACTTTAATTCACGTAAAATGTTCAGCTTTTTCCTTCTCAATGAAAGAGACTGATTTTGGAATAATATTTGACTGAAATCAAATATCTTTAAGTTATACATTAGTAGATACACGAAGAAAGTGAACAAATAAATGAATGAATGAATCTGTAAGTAGAAGCGCAAACGAATAAATGAATGAACCATTTAATTATAGCTAGACTGTTTCAATGTTTGCTTCTTTTGTTATCTTCCTGGTTAGTTGTTTTGTTTTTAGAGATTGATTGATTCATAGATCGATCAATTGATTGATCGATTGATTGTTCGATTGATTGATTGATTGATTGATTGGTTGGTTGGTTGATTGATTGATTGATTGATTGATTGATTGATTGATTGATTGATTGATTGATTGATTCATTCATTCATTCATTCATTGATTGGTCATTTTTCCAGCTGGCATGAAACTGGATGACCTGAAAGATGCCTTCAATAACCTAGCACCTGCCATGAAAGATCGCCTGGATTCCATGGCCAAATGTACGTGAATCATAAAGCATGACTTACCTCTATGTTACTCTTATTCTAACTAATACTCAGATGGTACACTCTATACAAATAAGATCACGACCTTTTCCGTGGTTTTTTTTTAAAAATGTAAAGTGGATTCTTAAAAGTCAGTCATTTCTTACGGATCTGTGAAAGTGTGACAAATATTGTTGTCCATTTTCTTATGTAATCACCAATAATGTTAGAGGTTCTTTTGAAAGTACATTTTTAAAGAAGTTGACCGTAGTTCTCTTAAGGGGAGTTTTTTTCCATTATTAGAAGTGACATTTTGTGGTCGCTAGTAGTGTTTCAAAAGCACAAGACAAAACTTGGGGCCAGATTACTAAATAATATAAGGATGTAATTAAGCATTTTCTGTAAATAACCTATCTCGCTCTCTTTTTTTGTGCTTTTATTTGTATTTCTCTCTCTTCCTCCCTCCCTCCCTCCCTCTCTCTCTCTCTCTCTCTCTCTCTCTCTCTCTCTCTCTCTCTCATTTATTATCGATTTACTGTCTTAGATTCAACCAATCGTATGAAATTGCATACATGCATACAAGCCAGGAGAGGCAGATATGTAGATGCCTGTTCATGATGGCAAATTTCCTACCGTTAGATATTTCAGTGTTTGTTTATTTGTGATTTAATAATGTTACCCAGGAACATGACTCGATGATTTCGAATTTGTTCTCTCTTTGTTTCCCCGCAGCTTTCGGAATGAGTATTAATGACGTGAAGCAAGCCTTGGACAGCCCACCAGAGCAACTGAAACAGCTATTCGAGCGTAAGACGGAATTATAAATTTATTCTGACAAGAAAAAGGGACTATCTCTGTAGCTATATCATACCAAAACGAGTATGTTAATTTAATGCCGATCGAATACGTTGCCATGGATACATTAATTCAATGACTCATGATATAATTATTTGTATTATTATATAGTCTATTACGCTTTACGTTACTCACTGTACACGTATCTGAAACTTGATGACTTACAAAAAGAAATACATAGTATGTATTAGTGTGGACACTGTATTTTTGTAGACTTTGTAATATATTGAAATAAAGTGCTTAAACTTTAAATTCTTCTCTTGTTACAATATATCCAGAAATATTAAGCCTTTGCAAAATGTTCATTTTAATGTCAAAAGCAGTAAAGGTCTTCATACTGGCAAAAATGAAGCTTATAAAATCTCTCTAACAAAAATATCTAGTTTACTATTCCATACAAGTGCATTAATGCGTTTGTATCATCATTAAAATACTCGAAATGACATACCTGAAGTAAATTCTTTGAAAATCTTCTCAAAAACTTCAACCATCTGTATTTACATGAGCCCACTTGGCATTAGAAAACAGCATATACCAGCACTTGGCATTAGAAAACATAGGCATATACCAGCACTTGGCATTGGAAAACATAAGCATATACCAGCACTTGGCATTGGAAAACATAGGCATATACCAGCACTTGGCATTGGAAAACATAGGCATATACTAGCAATTGGCATTAGAAAACACAGGCATATATCAGCACTTGGCATTAGAAAACATAGGCATATACCAGCACTTGGCATTAGAAAACATAGGCATATACCAGCAATTGGCATTATAAAACACAGGCATATACCAGCACTTGGCATTAGAAAACATAGGCATATACCAGCACTTAGCATTAGAAAACATGGGCATATACCAGCAATTGGCATTAGAAAACACAAGCATATACCAGCACTTGGCATTAGAAAACATAGGCATATACCAGCACTTGGCATTAGAAAACATAGGCGTATACCAGCAATTGTTCATAGTCTTTACCCGGTTTGAAAAACAAAACATTCACACGTTTTCTTTAAGGAATGATTAAAACTGGTATCCATTTATTCATTCATCCTTCCATCTATCTATCCGAACGGACGATGTATTAAACACACATGCTGATTGACAGGCTGATAGAGAAAAATTAAAGACTGACTGACAAGCATATATATATATATATAGAGACAGACAGACAGACAGACAGACAGACAGAGAGAGAGAGAGAGAGAGAGTTAACTATTCATTCATTTAACGATCGGCTATAATTTCAGCAAGCCATTCATAAATGCACACATTTCATTCATTCATTCATCCCTTATCTCGTTAGATATATACATCTGCATATACCTTCACATACTTTATATCTATATATACATATATCAAAATTGCAGAGAACGCCGCCAAGGCCCCAGAATCTGGAAAGGGAGGTTTAAAAAACGGGCAGACCTTTGAGATCCCTCAGATGCCGGACATGCACGATATGCTGGGCATGCTCGGGATTCCCCGTGAGTAAACACACTTAACAATAAAAAAAATTAAAGAAAATAAAAGCATATAAATGCGATATGAATACTACTACTACTAATAATAATATTCTGGTATTATTAGATTTTCCCGAAAACGTCAGATCCCGTCAATTTTAAATCCAGATTTCCGCGAATAAATGATTAACTCATTA
This sequence comes from Margaritifera margaritifera, assembly GCA_029931535.1. Taxonomy (NCBI): domain Eukaryota; kingdom Metazoa; phylum Mollusca; class Bivalvia; order Unionida; family Margaritiferidae; genus Margaritifera; species Margaritifera margaritifera. The sequence continues at coordinate 602,457 of JAQPZY010001219.1, forward strand.
ACACCATATTGTATCGCAGTCCTTACCGTGCATAGATTTTCGTGAAATTAATTTATTTGCTTAATTGCCACAAATTGTGGCATCAATAATATTTTGTGTTTTTTAAATAATTGAATGAATCAATGAATAAATAAATAAATAAATAATGTATACATTTATTTGTTTAATATTCAAATTATGCACCCATATGTAGTAGAGACAAATTTTGTTTATCTGGAAGGTTCAAGACATTCAGTGAAGCGGTAGCTAGAGTGTATATAACTTTCGTTTACATTTGGTATTTTGAGAGCAAAAGTAAATTTTACTAGTTCAATGGTGACAGACATACTCAACAAAACACCGCTAACATACACATCAACCTGCATGTATCAAACAAAACATCCGCTAATATACACATCAACCACCATGTACAAAACAAAACACCCGCTAACATACACATCAACCTGCATATACAAAAATAAAACACCCGCTAACATACACATCAACCTGCATTTACCAAACAAAACATCCGCTAACATACACATCAACCTGCATGTACAAAACAAAACACCCGCTAATATACACATCAACCTGCATGTACAAAACAAAACACCCCGCTAACATACACATCAACCTGCATGTACAAAACAAAACACCCGCTAGCATACACATCAACCTGCATGTACAAAACAAAACACCCGCTAATATACACATCAACCTGCATATACACATGCAGATAGAAAGATTAATAGCCAATTATCCTGACTGACCATGACCATGGCTGGTCGGCCTCAAAGTTTCAAATGAATGGTTCGCAATACGTGTATACTTCAAATGGATACAAAAAGAAAAAAGAAAATCGACAACCTAAACCGAAGGCTCAAGCCCCAAAGCCCCACCCCCACCCCTTCGAGGATAGATAGATAGATAGGTAGGTACGCAGGTACATGGATCTAAACAAAAATCAAAATGCTCAACTTTTGTGATTAAAATCAAAACAAGGAAGCATGGTTGGTGAGCGCTTTATACCCTAGCGGTTCTCCGTTCAATTCTTGTTGCTTTCTTATCCGCCAAGTCTTCTAATCCCACATATAAAAATGGTAATATGTGAGTGATTTGTATTACTCTCGAAAGACTGTTCTCTATTTGCTTTCGAAAGAATTGATAATAATATCAATAAAAGAAAGAAAAATTAAACAGAAAGTAACACAGATAATAACAGTAGAATTAAAGTAATTTCTTAGGAAAAGAATTTTACTATCTTTCGTAATATTCCAGCTGATGCAAGTCCCGAGGAAATCCAGAAAATCGCGATGGAAAAGGCCAAAGAAATGGGATGTAAGTCTACTAGTTTCTGCATGTAACTTTTTTATGTCACTCAACTGCGAACAGCGTAGCAGCTTAGTACTCTAGCTGTTCATGTGAAAATTTAAGTAGAACAAACGGTGCAGATTGTGATCTGCCTGCGTATTACCGTTTTATACTCACGTATAACTCAGGTCCAAATGCAAACAACATAGACCCTGATCTGCCGTCGTATAATGCGCCGGCAGATCAAGGTATATGTTGTTTGTTCTACTGATTAGTCCTTACCAACTGCATAGACCCAGATCTGCAGGCGCATTATGCGACGGCAGATCTTGTTATATGCAGTTTGCAGTTGGTAGAGAATTATACGCGAGTACATACGGTTGTCTGTTTTGTTTCATTCTAGGAATAAGAGTGGAATTATATTATTTGACCTGTTCACATTTGTATCATTGTACAAGCTATCTGCAGTACACAATTCAGACGTTGTTTATTGCCATTACGCAATTCAGACATTGTGTATTGCCATTACACAATTCAGACGTTGTGTGTTGCCATTACACAATTCAGACGTTGTTTCTTGCCATTACTTCGACGGTTTCGACCATTATTCTGTGAACGCTGACATGTGTTTAAACGTCGTTTAAGTTAACAATTAATTTTTCAGTGTAAACATAACTTTTTACGCTCTTTCTTAAAGTGAGGGAATTTTAGTGGATGTTTTGCTGTTTAAAGTTGCATTTAAACGTCATTTAAGTTAACACTTAATTTTTCAGTGTAAACCCAACTTTTTACGCTCTTTCTTAAAGTGAGGGAATTTTAGTGGATGTTTTGCTGTTTAAAGTTGCATTTAAACGTCATTTAAGTTAACACTTAATTTTTCAGTGTAAACCCAACTTTTTACGCTCTTTCTTAAAGTGAGGGAATTTTAGTGGATGTTTTGCTGTTTAAAGTTGCATTTAAACGTCATTTAAGTTAACACTTAATTTTTCAGTGTAAACCCAACTTTTTACGCTCTTTCTTAAAGTGAGGGAATTTTAGTGGATGTTTTGCTGTTTAAAGTTGCATTAGCATTCCCAACGGCCATTTTGATTTTGACTTTCATTTATGTTTAGGAATTTGCGAAAAATAAAAATTCGTTATGCATTGGTGTTCGATAGGAAAATTCTCCCTCAGAATCAGAAAGCCTCGTGCCAGACGCAAAATTCTGACCCTCGGGTGGAATGTTCCTATCATCCACGTACGCATATCAAGGATTCTGTTATAGTGCATTACAACTTCATGCAGATCTTCTCAAATCACTACCATCTGTGTTTCATATTCGATACAATCAACGATGGAAATACAGTTCTCTGTATAAGAAATTAACTAACATTGTCTAATCATAATGATTTTTCAGTCATTTTTAGTCTAAAAAATTACCACCATGTATTTCATTTTCTAAGATATTGACACTGATAAATTGCAGTTGACTTGAGCAACCCTGAGAAAATGATGGAGACTTTGCAGGAGCAGCTGAAGACCGTCATGCCAGGTTACTAATCTCTCTCTCTCTCTCTCTCTCTGAATATCCCATAAGTTAACCCTGTCTTTAGTAAAATGCCACGAAGTCTCTTTTATTCATGCCTCCGTTACTCAGATAGCCATGCGTTTATATTTATAAACTATATGCATCACGATTTAGATCATAGAACAAAACCTAGACTCATTTTGTAACCATGTAAAGAACCAGCGATGTATTCTTCATACATTCGGGGCTTTGTATCGAGCAAAAAAGTTCTTACATTTTGAAAATATCAAAGAGATGCAAGAGATTTTAAAATCGGTATCAGATTAGTAAATGAAAAGTAGCGATCTCTTTGATATAACGTTTAGACTACAAACGAAAGTAGCGACCTCTTGGGTATAACGTTTAGACCGCAAATGAAAAGTAGCGACCTCTTGGATATAATGTTTAGACCACAAATGAAAAGTAGCGACCTCTTGGATATAACGTTTAGACCACAAATGAAAGTAGCGACCTCTTGGATATAACGTTTAGACCGCAAATGAAAAGTAGCGACCTCTTGCATATAACGTTTAGACCACAAATGAAAAGTAGCGACCTCTTGGATATAACGTTTAGACCACAAATGAAAGTAGCGACCTCTTGGATATAACGTTTAGACCACAAATGAACAGTAGCGACCTCTTGGATATAACATTTAGACTGTACCAAAAAAAAAAAAAAAAAATAATAATAATAATAATAATAATAATAATGATTATCCTAAGGCAAGAAAATCCTTTTGATCAAATTGTATCTTAGTGTAACTCTATTTGAGCTGTCTGCTCTCTTACCTCGCTATATATGAAATATAGATCAAACCAATGTTGCTTTAGACTAAAATTAAAATCGTAAAACTGGTGAATTGTGGTCTTAAGATGAGTCTCCATCCATAATTTTTTAATCGACATCATTACTGGTAAAGCTCTATTGGATGTCTATGTTCTTGGTATAGACCAATCAGATGTCGATATTCTTGCATTTGAAGAGGTGATTTACTCGGTACGTATCCACACAATCCACGTAACGTCAATGCCGAATATTATCCGGAAATAGCTCTGCTTATATTCATGGAGAAATCTTTGTGATGAAAGACATTATAACGTTTATGATCCCGATTTTGTGGATCTATTTTAAATACTTTTAACAAATTCTGAAGTAAATTTTTTTTACATAAGACTTTAGATAAGTTCTGAGTAAACCGAAGATGTTGGCCTATAGGAAACGGAGTTTTGGCCCATGTAGTAAAATCATGGAGCTAGCTATTGTACTTCAACCATTGCTTATGTCTAACATCTTTCCTTCAAGGTGTGAAACTGGATGAACTTATGCAGAATCCACAGAAAGCACTTAAAGCCGCTCTTACGGGAATGGGAGTCCCCGCTGGTAAGTTGCTGTACTAAAAATAAAACTCGAGACATTTTTTTAATAGGGGAAAATCATTAAGTTCAACAAAAATGATACATGTATGAACAATATCAATGTAACTCGCTATGAAACCGAAAAGTTGATTACCCTACAAATAATAGTAACTGTTGCTTAGATCTAATATATTTGGTCATGTATATCTGCCACATTTTGCAAATAACTGAACACTTGTTTACCAACACAAAGTGTACAGGGCTGAGAACTACCGTATATATTCGAGTATAATCTCATATCAACTGCATACTGCATAGACCCAGATCTGCCGTCGCATAATGCGCCGGCAGATCTGGGTCTATGCATTTTGGAAGGACTAATCAGTAGAATAAACAACATAGACCCTGATCTGCCAGCGCATTATGCGACGACAGATCAGGGGCTATGTTGCTTGCATTTGGACCCGAATTATACGCGAGTATAAACGGTATGTTTTTGTTTTTTTACATCTGTTATTCGACGGTTCTTTTCACCCGCGAAAATACTTTTGATGAATGCCATGCTAAATACACTACAGTTCTAAACCATAGTGTACTTTAGTCCTAAAGAGAGGTCTCAAATTTTAATAATATTGTGTATGACGTCATTGTTTCAGATGACCCTAAAGCTATGAAGAAACTGGTCAAGGAAGGCTTGAAAGATATGGGGATCGACAATGTTGATACAGGTACATATCACGTGACTAAATCCCTCTAAATACATGTACTGTGGTTCACATGAACTGTCCACAAGAGGTCGATTAAAAGTATATTTAATAAAGAAAACAGATCACTATTTACACATTAATGGAAAAAGAACATTTATTTAATCAACGTAATCATAATTTAAATCAGTGCCTGTTGGTGTAGCTTTCAATACAGATATGCAGGCAATGCTATAATCATTAATGAAGTAGTAGTGTTAGTAGTACAAACCATTAGAGATAAGCTTGACAACACAATTTCAATTGACTCGTCGTCACCATACAGTTGCGATACAGAATTTCAGCGGTAACCGTTAGCAGCATTTGAACCTGTCTCTATGGATTTAGTAAGTACAATCATGATGAAGAGTGCCCCAAAGTCATGTGAACTTGATCCGATTCCGACATCACTGCTGCTTGAGTTCTTAGATCCAATATTGCCTTCACTAACTGATGTTATCAATACTTCTCTCTCATCCGGGGAATTCCCATCATTTTTCAAAACTGCCATTGTAAATTCGCTGCTGAAGAAACCAACACTTGACCATAACGATTTAAAGAACTATCGCCCAGTTTCTGACCTCCCATTAATGTCAAAAATCTTAGAAAAAGTTGTTCTATCCCAACTTGTATCTCATTTGAATTCAAACAGTCTTTTTAGCAATGCACAGTCTGCGTATCGCCCTCGCCACAGTACCGAAACTACCCTTCTGAAAGTAGTTAACGACCTTCTCTCTGCTTTGGATAGTGGAAAGATTACAGTCCTTACCCTCCTTGACTTGTCTGCAGCATTTGACACAATAGACCATGATATATTACTTCACCGTCTCCATTATGTATTTGGCATTCACGATACAGCCTTGCTATGGTTCAAGTCCTACTTGGTCAACAGGACACAAATTGTGTCCGCAAATGGAAAACACTCCGGCCCAGTTGATCTATGTTTTGGTGTTCCACAGGGTTCTGTTCTTGGACCAGTTCTCTTCACTCTATACACACAGCCGCTCTCAAGTGTCATAGATCGTCATCCAGTGTCTCACCAATTGTACACTGATGACACCCAAATATACAAATCTAGCCACCCAACTGAAGTTGACGCTACCATCCAAGGTGTAGAGAGGTGCATTTGCGATGTAAAATCATGGATGACATGTAACAAGCTGCAGATGAATGATAATAAAACTGAAGCCATTTCGATTACAACACAAAGACTTTCTCATTCACATCCTTTACCTCAAACAATAAATATCAACAACACCAACATTACATTCACACAGTCAGTACGAAACCTAGGTGTTACTCTAGACAGTGCTCTCTCATTGCACCAACATGTCATGAACATATGCAAGGCTGCATATCTTGAGCTGAGACGCATCAGCTCCATTCGCAATTATCTTTCAGTTGATGCCACTAAAACACTTGTGTGTTCCTTAGTACTTTCAAGACTTGACTATTGTAACTCAATTCCATCTGGTTCGTCTCAGTATCTACTCCAGAAACTTCAAAAAGTTCAAAACACAGCTGCTCGGATCATTCTTAGAATACCACGAACAGAGCACACCTCCCCCCTGCTCTGTACCCTACACTGGCTACCCATTCGATCCAGAATCAAACACAAAATTTGTTCTCTGTGCTACGTTTCATTGACTGGCTCCAGTCCAACATACCTATCTCACTTCACCCATGTGTACACACCAGCAAGATGCTTACGCTCCTCTTCCGACACTCATATTCTCATTATTCCCAATACCAACACGAAGTCATACGGACAACGTTCTTTTGCATACCAGGGCCAAGCAATGTGGAACGAATTGCCCACAGAACTTAGACACAAAGACACAGTGATCTCATTCAAGAGTGCTCTTAAAACTCACCTATTTCGACTGCAATAATAGACTTAAGGACTTAATAATGTTTCCTTACCTTAACTGTTTTCAGCATGTTTTTGTTTTCTAATTTCATGGTGTTTGTTTTTCGTAATTATATCATTAGATATGCTTTTAGGTGTTATCTAATGTTGTAAAGCGCTTAGAGCTTCTAAAGATTAGGCGCACTACAAAGTTCTCATTATTAATAATAATAATAATAATATTATTATTATTATTATTATTATTATTATTATTATTATTATTATTATTATTATTATTATTATTATTATTAATAGTAGTACTTACAGCAGCAGCCAGCAGTAGTAGCAATATTAGTATCAGCAGTAATATTATTTATAGGTAATAATAATAATAATAATAATAATAATAATAATAATAATAATAATAATAATAGTAATAATGACGACGACGACACAATGACCCTGACTTTCATCATCATCATGTGTTTTCATTAACAGATAACATGGAAGACGTTGTTGAGAAGCTGAAGAAAAAGGTTTTCGAAATGATGGACATTGATGGTATCCAAATCATATCTTGATCAAACTATATATATTTTGTCAGCTCAACCAGCATTCATAAATGAATTTATTTGCTTTTTGATAATAGGAGTTACAGTCCTTGCTATTATTATTGGTATCATCTGTCTTTTTATTTTTATCTGCGGTCACACAGGTCTTCAGAAACCAACAATTTCACCCACTCGGCTTTAATGGGGATTTATGAAAACTTTTTTCTGCAATGATGGCCAAATTTTAATGCTTTATATCATTTTTCATGGCAACTACATGAACGATTTTATCGGACAAACCAATGGTTTAATTCATACACTTTTTCTAAGCTGTAAATTATCAGCTACGCACTAAATTATCCCCAGTAAATGCGGGCGAAAACAGGCACGATTGAAATATCGTCAATATTTTGGTTTGTGTTTACCTGACAATGTTGTAAGTGCCTCTGCCCCTTCTGAATAATCTTGTAAAACTACCTTCACTGATCAATCACTTGCTGTAAAACATTCTTGCTTCCGTAACTTATTACATTTTAGCATAAAGTTCAAATTTCTAAATGTCCCATGGCGGCATTTGTGCATACATATAACTGTCTTTGACTTAGGTGAAAATATTAATCTTTATTGTTTGTCTTTTTGCTTTCTTTTTCTTTCTTATTTCTTCTTTTTTTCTATTAGGATGGAAAATTTGGATAATAAATTCGCGTCAACACTATGAGTTTCATCAACAGAAAAAAATGATAGTGAAGGTTTTGTAATTTTTGAACACAACCTTTAGGTATTATTTATATGCTAATAAAAGTTTTGCTTATGTAAACATAAAGTACCCTATTTCTTCAAGTACTTGGTGCATGTTACTTATACAGTAACTTGGAAAGTGTCGTACTTCCAATATCGTCTAAGTCACATATATATTGATTCTATTTGTATTGTTTCACAGAGAAAGAAGATCCCGAGGTAATGAAGGAGAAACTCAAGAAGCATCTTGTGGAAGAGATGCGCGAGATGGGCATCGAAGTTAAGAATGGTATTTCAACTTTCACCATTTCTGATTTACACAGGGAAAGTTGCCATATATATATATATATATATATATATATATATATATATAATGGCACAAAATGTGACAATAGAAACTATTTGATAGCTGGTACACATGAATTACATATTTTCCATGTATATGTGAATTACATATGCTTTACTTATATTTGATTTATGTGATAAAGACTGGGGATGAATATATGTTTCAGATATGTGGGAACCTTTATATATTTGACATATGGGATACATATGCGTGTAACATACGTATTTAATATGTAAAACATGTGTCAGAAACATTGAAGTATTCCTAAAGTTTTCGAGAGAATTATTTTACAGGCGTTTACATGGGTTATACATACATCGAACTGATCACGTGCAACGTTTTTGGAGATAATGTACATGGCTTGGGTACAAAAATAACCAAGAAATGTTCAGAAGCGAACATATCGGTCAAATAATCCATTTGTATGTTCTTTATTTCTAATATTGCCTTTTACATTTTTCAAATTATTTTTCTCCCAGATGACGATATGGCCACTGTCCAGAAAAAGCTGACCACCGCTATTTCCAAGGAGCTGAAGAATATGGGAGTTGAAGTAGAATCAGGTAAAATCGTTCAGCTCGATTACTTCCACTCCTGTATTAGTTTCGTTCAACCAGACCTATCGCGTGGCTCCGTGATATCTCGCCATACTTAAGGCGGAGATCCATCTTGAATTGCCCTAGGAAATTAAACCTTCCCCTTGTCACGTTTTTTACCAAAGCTTTTTCGTATAATTTTTAACAATATTCGTCATGTTCATAAATTTCTCTGCAATAATGTCGGGATTAAATACAGCGTAAAACACTACACGTAGCTGCTTTTATCGTTTATATTCTTGTTATCTACATTTTTCCGGATGTGCAGGGATTGTCTACCTATCCTTTGAAAATGATCAAATGAAATTCGTAATGAGAAATTATCTAAGTTATTAGAAGCTTTTAGATTATCCCCTGTGAGCTCGAGAATGTTCAGGAAAAAAAAAAAAGAAAAAAAAAAGAAGATTTTAATAAAACAAAACTCGTGTTCATTCTTATTTCATGCACCCTAATAAACTGCAAGGTACCAGAATAATTTTTTCTCAATCTTTGCAGGACTCATCCAATGGCCTAGGTTTCGCTAATTACAATCTATTGGTGAATGTATTTCTTTCTTTCTTTCTTTCTTTCTTTCTTTCTTTCTTTCTTTATTTATTTATTTATTTATTTATTTATTTATTTATTTATTTATTTATTTATTTTATAAAACAGATGACCCAAATGTAATGATGAGTGCCATCAAGAAAAAGCTTAATGAGATGGGAATCAAGTTCGGTAAGATATTTAAGATTTCGTATAATGTATGTAATAGAACGAGATTGAACACTTTATCTCCTTTATCCCAATATTTTAAACAAAGCATACAATAATGCAGCAAATCGTTACTATGTTTTAAGTGCCATCACGCTGATCATAATTATTTTAAATCAAGGGAATAATATTCGAAAATTGTTTAACATCAGCACTTTCACATACTCGTTTACTTTTTTGCACCAAAATCATAAATCTTTAACAAACAGTCATGCAAGTGTTCACTTTATTTATTTATTTATATATTTATTTATTTATTTATTTATTTATTTATTTATTTATTTATTTATTTATTTATTTATTTATTTATTTTAGATAACATGAAAGAACTGCAGGGTCAGCTCATGGGAATGGTGATGCAACACGCCCACTCAGGTACAGCTAAGAGCATCAGAGAACTGACATTTCTTTTTTGAACCAAACAATATCACCATGAGTTTTGTCATGAACATAGGTGTTTATGGCATGAACATACGTGATTTCAGCGTCAACATACGTGTTTTCAGCATGAAAATACGCGATTTCAGCGTCAACATACGCATTTTCAGCATGAACATATGTGATTTCAGCATAACAAAATAAATTCAAATATTACGTAAATATTCCCAAAATTTCCCTTGGATTACATTTGTATCACAAGTATGACGGTAAGGTTAAAACCAATAGCAGGACGTTGACAGAGAAAAAACAAAAATGTATTTAGAAACAGAAGTTGTATAAAACAGAATGGAATTTTGATCAATGTGTCGGAAAGGAAATGGACAAAATTGTTGAATACATTCACTGTATATGTAAGCACTCAGTGCATGCAGTGTACTGTCTATTTACATACAAATCGTCTGAGTAAATAGACAACCCATCTATATAAGATGTCAAATGGAAAACCTCATTCCCGTCTATATATATATATAAAATTAATACCGTAGAAACATAATATGGATTGAATATAGATTAATAATGCTATTTTAATTTGCTTTCATTTGTTATTTGTTTTCAAGATTAAAGATTGCAACTCGGATACATAGTTATTTATATAAATTTAACCTATTGATACAAAAATATAAAGACTTGAAAGGAGGAAACTTTGCAAATGCCAAACCCTTTCCTGTGACTCTTTTAAAGCAATATCACGCTAATAATGTCATAGGTGTATCTTCAACATGATGTGACTCATCCTTTGAAGTGCAATTGAAAGAATGATAATGATACTGTTAAAATCATCAAGTGTATTGATTTGTATCTAATATTGATTAGTAATAATGTGCCTCTCTTTACCAGCAGTTTTTCACGACACATTGTTTTAAGACTTGCAAAGCAAATACACATTTTTGCTAAATACTGTAACAAATACGTCACACGATTTTTATTCAAGAAATGTGTAGCATGTAAAGATAAAAATGTCTATCAGACACGCCGCTGGAAAATTGGAATGCAATGAGGCCAAAAGAATATATATGATGTTTAAAAATGAGACAAAATTTGTTAGAAAATGTAAATATGCAAATTCTCTGCTTGAACAAATATAATTAAAGTAATGATTTGAAATTTGTCTACGTCGAATGTGAATGCAGAAAACGAGTACGAGGTTTACAGTGTAGACGTAGACTGTTTTCGAGTGCGAGGTTTACAGTGTATTCGTAGACTGCTTTCGAGTACGAAGTTTACAGTGTAGGCGTAGACTGCTTTCGAGTACGAGGTTTACAGTGTAGGCGTAGACTGCTTTCGAGTGCGAGGTTTACAGTGTAGGCGTAGACTATTTTCGAGTACGAGGTTTACAGTGTAGGTGTAGACTGTTTTCTTCAATACTAAAGATGATTTTTGGTTACCATTTTGGTGTCATAGGACCACAAATTGACTGTGGTTTCAATCGTCGGACGATAATATTGGCCGTTTTTAAAGCATATAGGACTGACTCCATGCCTTATTCTGCAAAAAGTTAGAATCTAATTAGTGTGTGTGCTATATTATTACAGCTAAAAGGTCTCAAGTTTTGTCAAACAAGGGATCATCCATATTTGACGTCACGCAATTTAGGCGGATTTTTTACCCCCCTCCACCCTCGTCATATTTCGTCACAAAAACTCAGACCCCGCTCATATATGACGTCACAAAGCTTTGACCCCCCCCCCAAAAAAAAAAAAAAAAAAAATGTTAAAAAAAAAAATTGGTTTGAAATCACTTTGTATTAGAAAATCACACAGCAGTACAACACTGCGTTCTGAATTATTTATTTCTCTGGTAGATGGTGCTGGCGGTGTTTTGTGACGTCACATTTTTCACCCCCCTACCCCCCATCGTCACACAAGTCGGACCACCCCACCCCCCTCAGTGCGTGACGTCATATATGGACGGCCCCCAAAAATTGTTCGCACCTGGTGGAAGCTCTGGTTGGACACACACCTAAATGATCTTCACTTTCTTTTATTAATACAGCCTTCCTGAATATGATGGAACCACCATCTGAGGAACACAAGGAGCCAAAGATGACTCCCAAGATGCCCCAAAACATGATGCTACCACGTACGTCACTTCCGTTTTCTTTTTATCTCTTCGTTAGTTATTGTACTGCAATCCATAATGTTAAAAATTGATAGTATCAGACCAATAGTTAAAATATTCAATGATCTGCATGCTATGACTTGTAAATTATACAAATCGTCGATATTTCAAATCAACATAGTAAAGACAAAAGTAACATGCAAATGGATTAGGTAGAAAAGTGAAGTAGTGTTAATTTAGAAATTAAATCAAAACCTTCGGGCATCAAAAGACGTATACGGCACTTAAAATACAAATCATCTTTTAAAGTAACAAACATCGTATTAATACGTGTGTATCTGTATCACAAATTATAGTATACACATTTTAAAATTTAAAAAAACTAATTCAGTTATCATTAAATATTAAAGGCCAGTATACACACACACACACACACACACACACACACACACACACACACATATATATATATATATATATATATATATATATATATATATATATATATATATAACACATATATATAACATATGTGTATATATATCTACATATATAACATATATAAATATAACATATGTGTATGTGTCTGTCTTCTGTCATCATTTGCATGATATATCTTTTCTGTGCATTTTCAGAGTTTATGCATCCCATGGGATATCGTGAGTATAAGTCAAATTTACAAGACCTTCAATTTACAAGAACTTATACAACGCATATAACGTGTATAACGGGCATCCATATGCGAACAGCGTAGACACTTATCTGTCAACAAATTATCCGATGGCAGATATTGGTCTATGCAGTTCACAGACGGAGTAGCGTTATACACCATGAAATATGGCAAATCTTCGGTACACGTTGAATGTAATTGACAGAAATGCATACTACATGTTCAATATTTATTGTTACATGAACTGCGAAGGAAGATATTTAAATGTTATAACACCAAAAATGTTTAATGAAGCAGTCTTTTGGCAAACAAATATCACAAAGCACAATGTATCACTTTATCACTGTTATTTGGCGTGGGTGGGGATGGGGTCTTGACAATTTGAAGATTTTATTTTTTATATCTTGTTGAACATTTTTAAGCAATGGTTTCAATTGCAAAGCTCCGCGTTGAAATAAGAAGACTCATTTGATGAAAATAAATTGCGCACATAACTCAATCAGTGCAGGGCAATGAGTACAAACGTTATGTCTTCTGCTGTCCCATAATACTCTGGCATATCAGAGTCAACGCTGTTCATTCCACTTGTAATGTCGATCAAGTGGCTTAGACTCTCATCTGCCAGCAGATCTGTGACAGCAGATCTGGGTCGGCGTTGTTTGCAATGGGTACTATACTAGCGTAACTATGGTAAACATTTAACAGAATAGCAATGCTGAATTGTTCGCACCGTTCGCTGAATTGATTTTGTTGAGCAATACTACCTACAGTATAGGTCAATGCTGAATAGATGTAGTTTCTCATAGACATTTGGTGTTGTAGAAATACTATTTGTCTTCCTATTTATGGATGGTTTTTAGCGGCACTTTATTTCGCTGTATCATGCCGAGGGAATGGGATTACAATGTACAAGGACACACCAAGGCAGCCGATCCGGCCTGACCTGGGCGGGTATTGAACCTACGATCCTTGGATTACGAGTCCCACGATCTACAGACTGACCTACCGAGGCTACAGACAACTTTGTCATCATATTTTTCTCACATTTTGACTGTTGTTGTTGTTATGGGTTTAACGCCATTTTTCAGCACATGATAGGCTATACAAGGCGGCCAGTATATTTGGTGGAGGAAGAACCCGAGAAAACTCCGGGAAGAACCACCGACCCACGGGAAGCTACTGACAAGCTTTCTCACATACCCACGTTGGTCGAGCCCGAGACTCGAACCCACGCGGACAGAGGTGAGATGTCAGTGATCTGTAAAGGCGAGCGCCTTAGATCACTCGGCCACCTGGGACCCCTATTTTGACTGTAAAATCATCTTAAACTTATCTTTTTTTGGTGCAAACATCAGCATAAATTTTAACGACGATTCTTTGCTCTCTTACAAAATTAAATTCCCAGGGTTCTATCCAAGTATTAATAATAATAATAATAATAATAATAATAATAATAATAATAATAATATCGCGTGAATTTCAGCTAACTTAAACCTTGAAATTGCGGTCAACGTTGAGCAGCCCGAACATCACATGCAAGAAGAACAAAGACACACCCAACCCTTCCCAGCTGTCATGCCAGCCTACCTTCCTGGTGAGTACATTATTATTATTATTATTATTATTATTATTATTATTATTATTATTATTATTATTATTATTATTATTATTATTAAATAGTATTAATATAGCATGCCCATCTTTTGAAAAATGTGATTTTAATATGTTTTAAGCAAATAGTCATCTGCTTTATAAACACATTTATAGTTTTCTTAAATTATTTTGTTTTTAAATCACAGCTCTAATGGCAATTCTCCATAAAAATGTATAAATACATTACACGTGTATAATTTGTTAATTTCATGCGAATATTTTGAAGCATCTGTTGTAAAGACATTTACGCATAATTGTACAAATTATTTTATTTGGAAGTGAGAACTTACCTCTTTCCCAGTGAATATTGATCATGTTGAGCAATACTACCTACAGTATCGGTCAACGGTATAAAGACAGAATTTGTAATCTGATTATGTAACACAAAGTTAGGGTTGATTATTATCGTCTATACTCGCGTATAGTCTTCAACCAACTGCAAACTGCATAGACCAGATCTGCCGTCGCATAATGCGCCGGCAGATCAGGGTCTATGCAGTTTGTAAGGACTAATCAGTAGAACAAACAACATAGACCCTGATCTGCCGGCGCATTATGCGACGGCAGATCAGGGTCTTTGTTGTTTGCATTTGGACGAGAATTATACGCGATTATAAACGGTAAGTGGAAATTGTACCCAAAATTTCTGAACTACGCATTAAGTTTTATGGTAATGTACATGCTCCTCATTTATTTAGGAGCCAAGGAAGTCGTCACTGACCCTTCTATGAGCTTTGGTGATGATGACGATATTGTGAAGCACATTATGAAGGTCCGTTCCGGCCTCAGGTCTGGCTCCATGTCCGAGGATGCCGTGGAGGAAATGCTCGATGACCTTCTTCACTAGTAAGTTCACATTGTTATCATGTGTCCTTATGTCACTGGCATATATCCACAGCATGTGTTTAAAGCATCATGCACTAAGAAAAAAAGATATTAATATGAATTCTTGGCCCATTGGTCTATTCCATAGCTATCACGACATTTCATGGTCTATTATTCTGTCTCATAGCTATTATGGCATCACATGACTTAATGATCTATCCCATAGCTATTATGGCATCACATGACTTAATGATATGTCCCATAGCTATTATGGCATCACATGACTTAATGATCTGTCCCATAGCTATTATGGCATCACATGACTTAATGATCTGTCCCATAGCTATTATGGCATCACATGACTTAATGATTTGTCCCATAGCTATTATGGCATCACATGGTTTAATCATCTGTCCCGTAGCTATTAGGAATTTACATAGCCTAATGGTCAGTCACTTGTATCTCCTTAAGCAAAACGGAAGCCGTCAGTTGGAGGCAATAATCGATTGTAATAAAGATACTTCAGCACTGAACGTCGAATTTTCTAATGAATAAGGTTGAATAAATAATAGGGTGTTCTAATCTGGAAGCTAGTTGTCGGGGATTTTAGGTTTTGGGGTTTGGTTAAGCAAAGTTGGTGATCTGCAGAAGCAGAAAACAGTTGAACTAGTTTGGAGTGTTACAGGTCCTTAACTCGTTAGTTATAGTCATTATCGATAAAAAAATTGATCTGATGACTGATAGTTAACTATTATTTAAAGATGATAAAAAAGATATCACACTCTATTTTTCTTACAGCCGCCTGAAGAACACAATGCTTCAAGAGAAGCTGGACCGCATCGAGGGAATGAACCACGCCATCCGTAAGGATCCCGAGATGCACCATGGCGGAAACAGCCGCATGCTTTCCGCTATCCTTAACAAGTAAACACTTCTCCACTGATGTTTTCATCTAGAAACAAAGGGATCTGATTCTGATGTCATCTGAAAATCAGAATGAATTCAACACATAACCAATCGGGATTCCTGTTTCTACCAATCTGATGGAAAATCACCGCCCTCGGCCTTAACGCATTTCGGCCCGTATTGATTCTTTTCGGTGTGAAAATTAATCAAACTATGCTTCCATTTTAGAAATAAAATCACACTTTTAAAATTATTGTACCGTTGTTTCTCGATTCCGTCCATGCATCCTTCCTTTCTTCCGTTCTTCCTCCCTCCCTCCCTTAATAATTTTCTTACTTTCTGACTGACGGCAATGAATGTTTGAATGCTCAGCAAAGCTGAAAAGAGTGGCTGTGATGAAACGGACAAGATACAAAGGCGTAAAAAGACTGTTACGGTAAACGTCAGAAATAAATTACGGTAAACGTCAGATATAAATTGCATTTTTGTTTCAGAAAATAGTACAGGAAATAAGTAAAGAAAGAGCAACCCTAGACATGGAAATAACAATTTTAGATGTCTTAAAGAAACGTTCCCTTTTGATAGGTGTATTTTATCATCTACATGAAATAAAAATCATCAACTATAACTGCATTAACTCATGCAAGTATTTTTTAAATTATGTCTGTTTAAACCGAAAGACGGGGCAGGAGGAAGCAGAAGACAATAGAGTAAATGTATCCGAAATAAGCAAACAATATTATTATAGTAAAATTAAAATTAACTTTAGCAATCACTCAATTCAAAACGTTTATGTCTATCTGTCTCTCTTTCTCTTTAAAATTACTGTCATTTCTCCGTGATATACCGGGTACTGTAATCTCAATTATGACATATACCTTTATAACTTTCAAGATAACCCCTTCGAAAATATTATCAATCGTAAAAATTATGCTGGAAAAAAAATCATGTTAAGCAATGACGTTATTAAAAACTTAATATTATATTTGAAAAACACCTCTCTCTCTCTCTCTCTCATCTAAAAAGTCTCCTCCACCTCCGCCTCCTCCTGATCATCATATGGTGCTTTATCCTGGCTGTGAAACATGGCTCTGAATCACATTTATAAAACGTCGGCAAGGTCCCCACTTTTAGGTATGACTGTCTTTCGTTCTGTCCCCATAGCTATAGTGCATTTGCATCTCAAATATGCAGTAACTACTGGTCTCGTCTCTAATCTTTTCCGTCTTTTCACTTTTTCAAATTCACCCTGTGTTTTCCGATAATTTTCTTACCTTAAAATTGATGCTTCTGTTGAATGTTACGTTGATATATACCAGAATAAAAGGTGGCTAAAATCGATCCTGATCACATCTCTGAGCATTGTGTGTATTCACTCCAGTTCTTGAATCTGGTTCAGGTATATTTGTGTTAAATAAATATATAAAAAAACGATCATATGAGCATGTATTAATGAGACACAAGTATGTAATGTTTACTCCTAATCTTTATAGATATCAGTATAAGGTTCTACACGATATGGAATTCAACTTTATTATAGGTCTATTATTTTCCATACGTTTGGAAAACCGAGTACCTAATCAATGTATCACCTACAAACCAAGTACCTAGTCCATGTATCACCTTCAAACTGAGTACCTAATCCATGTATCACCTTCAAACCAAGTACCTAACCCATGTATCACTTTCAAACGAAGTACCTAATCCATGTATCACCTTCAAACCAAGTACCTAATACATGTATCACCTTCAAACCAAGTACCTAAACCATGTATCACCTTCAAATATACATGTCAAGTCTAGAAGAAGCAACCAATACATGTATTAAGGAAACATGTGATGAATACAAACCTAAAAATAAAATTAATAGCTTCCAAAAAGTGTGAAGTCTCTGCTGTATTTAATTCACTGTTTTGTTGGAAAGAAAGAACCCTTTCTTAACTTTAAATTGCATGGGTCAGAAGAAATAGGTCAGGTAATCTATTTGCGGACGGAATATTCTTGCACGTTTTGTTTTGCTTTAAATAAAATTGCTCAAAAGATGGCATTCATTTGACAAAATCTTAAACTGAAAACTCTGTTAAAATTACACACTATGTCAAAATTACGGACATAACAACTATGTCAAAATTACACACATGAAAGACATACAACATTTCAATTACACACATGAAAGACATATAACATTTCAAAGCAAAATAACTGAAACATGTACGTGTATAATAAGTAAATCAACAATTAAGAGAGAGAGAGAGAGAGAGAGAGAGAGAGAAATTTTCAGTGGTTACAGTCACTATTGGCCTTGGACAAACTGTCCGCAAGGATATTTGTCTTTCCGGGAATATGACCAACTCAGTGTAATTCCTTCTGACACTGCGTAGCGTACGAGGTTCCGAACTTCCAGGCAGAGAGAAGGAACATGAATGCCTCCTTGTCATCTGAGGTATGCAATCACTGATGTGATGTATAGGGAGACCATCACGCAATTACCCTGACATGATCCATGCACCCTTTCAGGACGAAGAGCACAGCTCTCATTTCCAAATTGTTTATGTGGAGGAGACTTTCTTCCAGGGACCAATATCCGTGGAGAAGTACTCCTTCTGGCTCTAAATAAGCGCCCCACCCTGAATCTGACGCGTCGGCGTAAAGATAGGAGTGGGTTTCGGAGGCATGCAGTGGTACTTCAGTTAGAAATTTACCTTGGTTGTACCACCACTTGAGGTCGTAATGACATGCCGACCTTGGAGAAATTCCGGCTGACAGAGAACCCTAGTGTGGTTTTCAGATCGCCAACAGGAGAAACTGGAGAGGACGTAAATGGAGTCTCCCTAGGGTACCAGGTTTGACGCGGAGTTCAAGGTCCAAAGAAGAGAAAGGTAAAGGTGAGCTGACAACGAGGTCTTGACCTGTAGAGTCATCAAAAGACCCAAGATTCTGTTTATCCTGTCTGGGGGAACACAAACCTGGCCCAGATAGGTGAGGAAAATCATTCCTATATAAACGATATCCTGAGAAGGAATGAGATCCTAGCTAAGTCCTAGCTCAGTCACTGCGGACCAAATGCCGGACATGTAAAGTAATAGGGACTGTTTCCTGCTGTCGTGCAGATACCTCAAGTGCGCAGCCACTATTCCATCACGGAAAAGACCCTGGGCGCTTAGGCTAGACCGAACGGCATGGCTCGGAATTTTAAACTTCGTGTCCGATCGAAAATGGGATGTGGAAATAAACATTCTGAAGGTCGATGGAAACTGCCCAGTCTCCGGGCCTGATAGCGCTCCAGACTAATGCTGCAGTCTCCATCATGAAGGTTTCCACTCGCAGGATTTAGTTACGGGGAGAAAGATCTACAATGGGCCTCAGTTTCTCGCCTTTTTTTCAGAAAATTCTTAGAGTAGAAGGTAACCTTTCTACTGCGGTCTTCTGAAGAAAGGTGTGAACATCTTTCTTAAGTTGATAATATTTGACTGTTGGAATAGGATAGGGGTCCTTGAGAGAGGAGGGTGTTCCGTGAAACGCAGACGTAAACCCTTCTTTAAAATGAAAAGGACCCACCCATATTTCGTCTGAAAAGATACCTAATCGGGCTCCCACTGGTTTTAAAGAAGAGGGATGCACTGCAGGAGAGGTAAGGTATTCCCTAGAATCGCCCTCCCCCTCCCTCGGCTTAAGAAAGAGGGAGTAGTCAGTAGACTTCCTCACCTTACCTTTCCAGCCTCTCAGTCTCGTGGACGATTGTTGTGGACGGGGTTGAAAGAGGGTTGCTGTGGTTGCATACCCTTTTGGAATTTGGTCTGCCAAATTGGCTCGATCAGACTAAGTTCTCTTCCTGACCGGTTTCGACGGTCCAGAAACCGAACCAAGGGACCTATGCTGATGGTCCTTCAGGTCCTGAGAGACAATGGAAGGGATGAGACCGACGAATAAGGTCTCTGATTCCAGGGGAGCAGCCCTAAGGATATTTTTGCTATGGTCTAGCAAGACATTTGAGGTGTCCAAAGCGGTATGTTTGCGGAGTTGGAATAACTCCGCCGACAGTGCCATGGCCGTAGACAACACGTGTCTTTATGTCTTGGCTACTGCGTCCAATAACCGTTGCAACGCAACAGGTGACAAGATTTCTTCCTTCAGAAGACGGAAGAAAGCCGCTGATAACAAGTCTTTGGTGGAAGTTATAGATGGAGCTGAGACTAAAGGTCTCAGAGTCACAGGGGGACGGACCACCCCTTATGTTGCCTCGCAGATTTCTGCCCCTTGCTCAACCTCAGTGCGAGCTCCTTGACCATACTAAAGTGAGGGAGCAAGAGCAGATCTAGCCTTGACATATCCCCTAAAAGTTTTTCCAAGCTGGAAAGAATCTTGGTGTCCCCAGAGCCCAAAGGCTTAGGGCTAACATCATGGAAATGAGTTTGAACCCTCTCTTCCTGATCGTCGGCAAATTCATGCGAATCTACCAGTAGAGACAACACGCCATTGTCTTGATTATAACCTTAGCGGGATGCAGGACTAGTAGAGAAGGAACGATCCCTCTTCGGCGAAGGCCGGGAAGTAGGGACATTGATGTCCTCTGACTCCTGACGGGGAGTGACCGAACTGTCCCTTATGATTGCCTTTACTCAAGGGCGAGAACGTTTCTCGTCCCTCCAAGGCTTCTGTGGGGAAGGTGGTCTGACCCTCTCCTTCCTGAACAGAAGGTGGCGGTTTCCATCCCTCAACACCCATACTGCTAGGGGGTCATGCATGGCGCTGCAGGATGATGACTAAGATCCCTCCATTGAAAGGGGAAACTCCACATCCAGAAGGGGTTGAATGTGAACATGGGAACGGGGTGGAAGGTCATTGGTCCGATCCCCTTTCCCGGTAGAGTGCATAAATTCCGGTTCTGTCCCTGTATATAATTATTCGATAGTGTGGAGAATGGGGATTTCGTACCTAGATTTGGCAAGTGTTGATCTGTGACCGGTGTAAGGATAACGATGCTCATTCGCCAGTGACTGATGTCCTTTGCACGGTGAATGAAAACCCACCGTCTATGACAGGTACCTCGTGCCGGTAGGGTTTGACCAGTGCCCAGTGACCGGCATGCGGTGGTGACCGGTGTTCAGTGCCCGGTATCGGTGTGTACCCGATGACCGGTATCGTGACACATGCCCGGTGACCGATGAGCGGTGGTCGGTACCCGGTGATTGGTAACCGGCCAATGACCGATCACCTGAACCCAGTGGTGACTCAGATCTGAGGGAGGATGCCTTCCCAGAACTAAGAGAGCTAGAACGTCGCATAGTCCTCCTGGGGTTGCGCGAACTGCTGTTCGCCTCAGACGGGCTTCTTGTACCCGGAAAGTATTTACTCTCTCCCGAAGGGGGTGGGGGTGTGGGTGGCGAAATCAGTCTCCAGGGCGTTTCTCTACGACTCCACCCTCTCAGAGGTTGTCTTTCCTCGTGCTTAGGAAGGTGCTGCCCCTTCCTCCTACAGTGGGTGGGGTGGGGTGGGGGTACACTCGATCCCAGCATTGAGACTAGAGCCCTAAACGAGTGTTTCTGCTTTCTTCCTAGAAGAAGCACTCTTTAATTGGGGAAGATGCTGCCCCTCCTTAGTTTATTCAGGGGAGCGCACCCTATCCCCTGAAAAGAAGCTGTTTCCTCCTCAAGGGTGGTAACAGCTGCGCTCTCCTGGAAATTGATGTCCCTCACTTTTTTTCCGGGGAAACCACTCGATCCCAGTATTGGAAGGTACACTCTGAGATCCTCAGGATTATGGGGAAGACCGCACTTCTTTCTTCCTTTTATATGAACGCCTGTTTTCGGCGAGGTCCCAGACACTGTCAGACCATTAACAACATATTGGACATCTGTCCGTTCGTGTACATTTTGTACACAAAAAACATGTAGTGTCGGTGTCCCATGGAGCATTTTTGTACCCACATTTATCCACACTTTGTGACTACTGAAACAAATTCCTGAAAAAAAAATTTTTGATGACAAAAAAAATAAAGATTTTTAATAACAAGGGTTACATCACTATTGTCGTTATCTTTACTACTTACCCGCGAGTGAAAACCTCAAAGTCGTGTTTTACTAACAGAGGTAAAGAAACCTCATCTATGAATTAAACTTTGTGAAATCTCTACTAATGCGCTACGAGTTTTAATTAGGTTGTTAATAATGCACATTGCTTTCAACAACAGTTATGGAACTGAAATACGAACCCCCGTATTACACGTAAACACATTAAGTTAAAACATATGTATGGATAATATTCACGTGAAATTTGACGACCCGCTTGAAATTTTCGTTTTCCTACAAGGCAATTCCCAAACCAGTGAGGGTAGGGGCCTCGTCATGACTATAAACACTAAAAATTATCACTCTGGTCTATAAAAAGAACGTTTTGATAAGTAACAGACAGAGATAATGTTCGCTAATCAAGAGGAATGTGGATATAAGGTATTGGACAGCAATAAACCATCGATGAAAAGTGGGGGGTGGGGGTTCTCGAGCGACAATTTTCCACTGTTGACAAGATGTCGTCCGGCAAAGAATGAAGAAGCGCTGTTGTGCATGGGCCCATGGCGTGGAGTCAGACTGGGTCGATGTACATTATCTAAAACTTCATAGAACAGGAGCATGGTACATCTGGCACGGACGAGGGTTTTTCCATTGCGGAAAGGGTAAGTTACAGAATAGTGACAGGTAAACGTATTACTAATATTAAAATGATTATTTTACCTTGTGTCCCGTTACTGAGGTAAAGTAAAAACAAAAAAGGTAAATACATAAGCCCTTCTTGACGTATAAGGGTTCCTTAGAATGCGGCGTCTCACATTTTTCGGAGTTATGGACCTGTACAAAAACTTTAACACTGGCTTGCACAAAACTTTTACATTGACAAAAACTGTAGCACTGACTTGACGCTGAAGCTAATGCCGCCAATGGACAACATCATTACGATCGCTAAGTCTCGCACTTTTCTCAACACAAATAACAAACAAAAAAAATAAGATAACTGATTAATCTACAGCATTGACTTACTATGGTCTATTTACTCTGGTTCTCTGTTCTACTAGGCTTGATTGTTATTGAAGCTTTCAAATTAGAGAGCAGAAGACCCCCAAGGGCATATGTGCCATCTGAAGATGTTATGCAGCCCTAATATGGTAATCTGCATTTCAAAGTCTTTCTGTGATTGACCATTTTAATATAAATAAGTCAAGCACCCTTTAAATATTTGATATATTAGTATTTGCTTGTATGATTGACTGGCTGCAGTATTAGATGTTTCTTCATGTATTAATTGTTTTTGTCATGTCTTAATCGAATAGTTATAAAATGTATACAAGTACATACGTGATGTCCCCTTTTTGTCCAGCCAGCATTTTATTTATTTTAACAAAAAGCTTTTACATTGAGGTTAACCTAGGATGTAGACGGACGTACGGACACGCATGATGATGTCAAAGTGATAGCTATTTCGAGCTTCCGCCAAGGCGGGCTTGACGATAAGGCGATAATATACACCGAGGCAATACAGACATACACATTCCAAGAACTAGTGTCCCTCACTTTTCTCCGGCGTATCAATATCAAGCTGCCAATCAAATCTGGTTCAGATCCAGTAATGGTTAAGGGAGTTGTTGTGCGGAAACGAACATGGATGGGTCCGATAATCAGGGGCTATAACTCAGGTAAATTATGATACAGAACGCTAACAATCAAACTCAGCCAAGGTCTCATCAATATAAGATAAGAATTCTTTATTTCAGACACCATATCTACAATGACATACATATAAATTAAAATGTAAAATTATTTTAAACATAAAAACATTGATGTCTTATGTAAAAAAAATATAGCGACTACTTCTCATTGCCAAGAATAAAATTATGTAAGACAGTTAAAAAGTATCAAGCAGCATACTAAATTTGGTTCAAATCTAATAATAATCAAGGGATTTATTGTGTGGGGAAGAAAGTAGGTGGGTCTTACAATCAATCCTAACCGATGACAGAATGCTGACGATGGAACCCAGCTAATGTCTTGTCAATATCAAGCTGCATACCAAAATTGACTGAAATCCAATAATAATTAAGGGAATTATTATGCGGAAGCGAAAAGTGAGTGGGTCTGATAATCAGTGGCTATAACTCCACTAAACGATGACTTAGAACGCAAACAATGTAACTCTACCAAGATCTCATCAGTATCTAGCAGCATACAAAATCTGGATGAAATCCAATATTAATTAAGAGAGTTATTGTGCGGAAACAAAATTGGGTGGGTATGACAATCAGAGGCAACAACTCAGCTAAACAACGATGCAGAGCGCTGAAAATACAACTTAGCCAAGGTTTTATCAATATCAAGCTGCAAACAAAATTTGGCTGTAATCTAATAATAATTAAGGGAGTTACTGTGCAGAAACAAAAGTGGGTGGGTGCGACGTTGAATGCTAACAATCATATTCACCAAGGTCTCATGAATATTTAGCTGCATACCAAATTTGGTTGAAATCCAATAAAAAATAAAAGGAGCTATTGTGCGAAAACAAACGTTGGTGGATCTGACAATCCGGGACTATAAACCCGCTATTAGATGATGCAGAACACCAACACTCAGCAAACCTGCATACCAAATGTGGTTAAAATCTAATAATAACGAAGAACGTTACTGTGTAAACGAAATCGGATGGATCCGACAATCAGGGGCTACAACTCTACTAAACGATGATGTAGAATGATAACAATTGATCTCAGCAAAGGTCTCACCAATCTCTAGCTGCACACCAAATTTGGTTGGTTGTGTGGAAATGAAAGTGGACAGAAGGAAAGACCGATGGACGGATTGACAGGCAGGACCAATGTAATGTCTCCACTTTTATTTTTAAAAATTGCATAATTAAAAATCCTTCAATTCAGGACCTTTTTATGTTTTTGACTGTAATTATGATGAAATGCATAATTAAGGAAAAGACAACTAAAACATAAATAAATAATTATGTCTAATATATAGATACCATTATATGCTGGACCAATCTAATCATTCAGCAAGAAATGGATGGCCTACAGTGTAAGTATTTTGTAAA
Organism: Margaritifera margaritifera; assembly: GCA_029931535.1. Lineage (NCBI taxonomy): Eukaryota > Metazoa > Mollusca > Bivalvia > Unionida > Margaritiferidae > Margaritifera > Margaritifera margaritifera. The sequence continues at coordinate 627,861 of JAQPZY010001219.1, forward strand.
CAAACTTTAAATTCTTAGTGTGGCATGAGATGGCTGCTTATATTTAGTATGGCACAATATTAATTTTGCATTAAGCCGAAATCAATAGCAGTAAATTGAATTTGATTGAACTTAATTGATTCGGTTTATTGTACAACAGATGACAATTTCAGTCTCAGTTACAATAAAGAAATAAAATTCATTGACTTGTCTTACTTTTATAACTATCTGTTAGCTTCTTAATGTGATTTAGTAAATTTGTAATTATAACAACTCAAGACAGTAATATTTGGTGGAGATCTGTAACTATGGACGCTATGGCTGTTGACAGCTATCTGCAGACCTTCAAATTTTGCTCCTATTTATACTCTTCGGAAAATAGTTATGTGATGTAATTCTGACCAATCATTGCTTCTCTGGCACGCACAGGTCGGATTATGCTGAACAGGCACTCAACAACCAAAGACACAAATAAAGGGTTATCATACAATTTAATTAGCATTACTTGTCCGTTTACACTCAATCAGTAGCAAATATATAAACATTTTGTATCATCTCTTGTCCGTCAAAGATCAAAGCCTTTTAAGTCACCCATGCTTGTATAAAAAGAATGCCAGCATTTAAAATGAACAAGTGAAATTGAAATTAACAAAACTGAAATTTGATGAATTTAGTGTGTGGAGCCAGTCATATGATCGTGCATAGGCCAACATGGCTCCAAGCATATTTTGTTGAGTCAGCTGAAGTCATCAAACTTAGTGATATTCAAATGCTGATTTGGAAGGGAAATTAGGAGCGATAAACATATTTCTGGGTGTGATAAATTCATATGAAGTAAGATTCTACAAGATTTTATGAGTCTTTATGTGCAAGATCGAACTTGATGACAGTGCAGTTGCTACCCACATGACCGGCGATCAAACTTGACACAAAACATGAACATGTGCACACAAACATACATGTGATTCTACCGGCGGTAGGCCAAAAAATACCGTTTTAAAGGCCGTCTACCGCACATACCGTTTAGTTCAAATCTACCGCTTTTGAAAATTTAAAAAAATAAATAAATTATAAAATAAACCTAAACATGGTATTTTACGCATTCCATCAAAAAGTTAGAGAAACCAGCCAAAACCACTCTACTGGGAACTGGAAATGTTCCAGCAGTACAATGACCAGTGCAATGATGCGTGACAGAGCAATAGGATTAGAATTGTTAAAGAACAGCTGACATGTGTACACAGCAAGCTGCTAATTGATTACCTTATTATTGGAATTTGAGAAGTTTAAAGCCAAATGCGGGATTTTTTTTTTTTTTTTTTAGGTGTTATAAGTATTAAAGGAATCAAAGGTGGTCCATGATGTCTTCTTAGCCTTTGATGAAAATCAGCCGAGCTAAGGCTTAGCGGAGGTGAGATAAAATAAAGAGACCGACCATAAAAAATTATTTCGGCAGAGACACTAGAGTAAGTATTTTGATTTTTGTCTTGTTTAATTGTTATTGTATTGTTCATGATGTTTTAAGAGGACAACTCTTAAATTTTTTGTTCATGTCAAAATGCCGAATTGCATGCTTTCTCCCAATGCTAATAAACCACCAGCTAAGAAATATTACAAGTTCAACAATGCTTGGATATCAGAGTTTAAGTGTGTGCAGGCGAGTAGCAAAGGTCCTGACTTTTGCATTGTGTGTTTTAAAGGTATGCATCTTTTGTATTTCATAAACTATTTTAAGTTTTCAAGCACATAAATAATTAATTTTTAAGTCTGGATAAATTATTCATAAAAGCATAAATACATCATGTACTTTTGTTTTCATTTTTATTTCAGGTCTAAATCAATTTTTATTTTGTTTTATTTACAGTGGTGAAACTTGCTAACAGATTTTTGGATCTGAGCCATGAAGAGGAAGAAGCCTTTGAGAATGAGGCTCAGGAATACATCCCAAGTCCAAGTCAGGAACTTCCTCCTCTGGGTGAACATAGCTTGGAGGAGCATTGGAGTGTAGTCAGCAACCTTACAAAATCAGCAGCAGGAAAACTGAAGTTAGAACTTCTTTGTAGGCTGAATATGGTTGTCCTGTCATTACAACATTCTAATGCTGATACAGAGAGGACATTCTCCATTCTTCGCAAAATACAAAGTGATTCAAGCGGAAATCTGGACCAGAGAACTATTAACTGTTAAGAGTGAAGTTTAATAATCACAGTGATATTGTGAATGAAACTAAAAATGCTATTGGATTTTATAAAAGAAAATTCTTTGCAGTGAACTATCAGATAAACAACTTTTCTTTTTTCATTATTTGACCATATACTGACTCGTATTAATTATTATTGTAATATTTTCCATTGAAATCTGAATCTGATTCATGTTCAAACTTGCCATTTTATTATGGTATGAAGAGAATACATATTATGGCACAAAAAAACCCCACTTGTTTTGTTTTCCATCCCCCTGAAACGTAAAATTTATGCCGATAAAAAAATCTACTGGTTTAGAGGCCAATCTACTTATCAAAATTTGTAAATCTACTGGTTTGAAATCCTGGTTCTGTCACATGTATGCACAAATATCAGGGAAAGTCACGATCTCATAATTTCCAATCACATAACAATGTTCAAGTTCACTCTTTCAGCAGTATATAATCATCGACATTAAGAACATTTAATTTACGACATGGAAAAACCACCCTCCATCATATCAAACTTTAGAGTCTCAGGTCTATTACATTATTGTGCAGAAATCATTTTTCTTTCAGTGACCTTGACCTTTTATCCCCAAATCAACAGGGTTCTTCCTTTTCCCAAGCACAAGTTATCCACAAAATATTGGTAAATGTAGATGGAGAACTGAAGTTATCGTGCAGAAAATGAAAGGTTAACAGACAGACAGGGTCATAGCATTATACAATCTGCCAAGAGACAGGCACATAGAAAATTAAAGGTCTTCATGCCAGGATGCTGTCAAATATGGTTCATTTCTGTTGGTTTGTTTATGAGAAACCGGTTTACAGCTGTTCTATTCTTAGTAACAGTGGCCATATTGGATAGCTGATCAGCTTCATGGGTACAAATTAGGAAGGCCTTCATGGCTGGATCCTTCCAGTCAAATATGGTCAAATTCTGTCGATTGGTCTTTATAAGTTTAAGGATTTTTGTTCTTCAAAAATTTTTATTAACAATAGGCATATGGATGGCAAATCAGCATAATTTGCAAACAAATGTAAAGGCCATGATGCCATAATACTCTGCCAAATTTAGTTTAAATTGATCCAGTGGTTTTTAAGCGTCGAGGCAAAATGCATACCCATACCAAAAGCTCACTTGAGATAAGGACTGGGCGAGTTTAGGAAAAAACCTTAACATAAATCTCTATAACTATGACCTTGAACCCAAAAGTAAATAGGGCAACCAAGTGCAACACAGAATGAGTTGTCTTTGCTTCATAATCATACTTCCCGAAGTATAACAGAAGCTGCTGAGAGGTTTAGGAATTCAAATACAAGTAAATGAAAAACTTCAACCCCACCCTTAAGAAACCAGTTGGTGCCACTGCCGTAACTAGATTAAGAGATCCCCTTTTTACGAAGTCCACCTTTTATTTAGCTAAGTAAAAACATTACCATTTAGGTTAATAAAAAAATGTAATATTAAGGTCTATCAAAGGTGCGGAGAGATGTAGGTAACAGACAGACACACACAAGGACACCAAAGTGATTGCCATATTGAGGTTCCACTAAGGCAAGCTTGAAAAAAATGACTATGTCTAGCTTTTTAACTAGCTGTATGATGCTCAGCAAAATGTATGTATCAAATTCATGCAAATTTAAATTTTTTTGGGAGGTTTTCAGTTTATAAAGCTGCATTATTCCCAAAACCAATTTTTTTCACTAGTATCAGGTGTTTTGGTTCTTTTTATTTAGATAGCTCCTAATTTTTTAAATAACTGTTACCAATGTATGTAAACTTGTACTCAAGTTACAGCAGACTGTTACTGCTGTATATAAACTTAAACTCAAGTTACAGCACATTGTTACCACTGTATGTAAACTTAAACTCAAGTTACAGCAGATTTGTTATCACTGTATGTAAACTTAAACTCAAGTTACAGCATTGTCATTACTGTATGTAAACTTTAACTCAAGTTACAGCAGATTGTCACTATTGTATATAAACCTAAACTCAGGTTACAGCAGATTGTCACTACTGTATGTAAACTTAAACTCAAGTTACAGCAGATTGTCACTACTGTATGTAACTTAAACTTAGTTTACAGTAGATTAGTACCACTGTACGTGAACTTAAATTCAAGTTATAGCAGAGAAACTGTTTTGTTTAGATGACCTTTAACCTTTAGAACTCTAAATTCAAAAGACTCGTTCATTTCCTGAGAAGTATGTATGCATGCATTTATGTATTAGTGTTTAACGGCACCTCTGCACAACAAAAAAATGGCTATATGGTTCCAATTAGAAGTAAGGTTCTAAATATGTTAAATCATGAGAAGCAACCTAGATGCACAGTATGGACAGACATGAACACTGACAGGGTTGTAAAACACATGTTCAACAAGAGTCTTCTGTTAGTAGTGTTCGGTCCCATGCAGACAGACATATGCATGCATAGTAATATCATTATCCTATCTAGAGAATGGAACATTGTAACAAAAGAAATGTTTTTTATTAGCCTTTATTGCCTTAGTCTGACAACACATTACAAATGTCAGCCGCTCATAGTTTAGATGATGCCAATCTGAAAAAGAAAGGAAAATAAGCATACAGAAATCAAAAGCGTGTATACGAATGACCCTAATAAATACTTTATATAGAGTTCAAAGCTGCCTGTAAATTAATCATGTTTATACATGCATTCAAGTAAAGTCCAATTTGTTAAAGTTCAGTATGTCATTCAACTAAAACAAAACCAATGGATACAATGCATCAACTTTTAGGTATGTAACAAAATATTTTTAAATTATTGACCCTTGTTTCACAATGAGATGAAAAGAAAGTTTTCTTTGAAATCCCACAATTACAAATTGGTTTACAATCTGATTTTATTTGTCCATTTTGTGTATTGTAATCATTGCTTCAGCAAGATGTCCTGAAAGAGAATTATTAACATCATTAAAACTGAAGCAGTGGATCTGACAATTAAATTAAGCAAACATTTTAAATATTGACAGTTTAAATAAATATACAAAGATATGGCTCTTGATACTGTCTTTTATTTTGAACAGATGATCAGGGTTCATGCACCCTTGCACCAATGACCAGTATTGTTCATCTTTGGCACAAGAAAGTTCCATCTATGGCATCCAGATGGCACATAAAAAAGACCCAAGAATATACAGATAAAAGATCGTTACAGATGAATTTAAACAGACTGAATCAAGCACGCCACAAGCTTACTGAATAGAGAGTGCTCACTGCCAAAAAAAGCACAAGACGATTAATTTCATTGGCTGACAGAAATGTTTTTGCTAATTTTTATTAGCTTGGGCACTAATCGAGAGTACATGGTTGATGATCATTGATAGAAAATGTTAAGAGAAGATCAATCTTCAGCGAAAAAAAACCTGCTGCGTTTATTTGCAGAGTAGCATCTAGTGAGGAAAAAATGTAGACTCAAATATCCAAAATTAATTCTAGATGGGAATGGTTAATCAGGCATGAAGAATTCAAATCCCAGTATGAAGCTTGCAACATTGGAGGCTGATAACGATTACAAGCACTCGGGTCGTGGATTTATTAATTTCTGCAACAAATAATCACTTTTCCAGCATTATATACTTTGAATCCATCATTTTTGAGTCAGACTATTGCATAATTTTTTACAATTTATTTGTCCACTAAAATAACAATGTCCAGAACAGCGGAAAAACCACCCTCCATCATATCAAACTTTAGAGTTGCAGGTCTATTACATTATTGTGCAGAAATCATTTTTCTTTCAGTGACCTTGACCTTTTATCCCCAAATCAACAGGGTTCTTCCTTTTCTCAAGCACAAGTCATTCACAAAATTTGGTAAATGTAGATGGAGAACTGAAGTTATCGTGCAGAAAATGAAAGGTTAACAGACAGACAGGGTCTTAGCATTATACACTCTGCCAAGAGACAGGCACATAGAAAATTAAAGGTCTTCATGCCAGGATGCTGTCAAATTTGGTTCATTTCTGTTGGTTTGTTTATGAGAAACCGGTTTACAGCTGTTCTATTCTTAGTTTAAATAAATATACAAAGATATGGCTCTTGATACTGTCTTTTATTTTGAACAGATGATCAGGGTTCATGCGCCATTGCACCAATGACCAGTATTGTTCATCTTTGGCACAAGAAAACTCCATCTATGGCATCCAGATGGCACATAAAAAAGACCCAAGAATATACAGATAAAAGATCATTTCAAATGAATTTAAACCAACTGTATCAAATACGTCCCAAGCTTACTGAATAGAGAGTGCTCACTGCCAAAAAAGCACAAGACGATTAATTTCATTGGCTGACAGAAATGTTTTTGCTGATTTTTATTAGCTTGGGCACTAATCGAGAGTACCTGGTTGATGATCATTGATAGAAAATGTAAAGAGAAGATCAATCTTCAGCAAAAAAAACCTGCTGCGTTTATTTGCAGAGTAGCATCTAGTGAGGAAAAAATGTAGACTCAAATGTCCAAAATTAATTCTAGATGGGAATAGTTAATCAGGCATGAAGAATTCAAATCCCAGTATGAAGCTTGCAACATGGGAGGATGATAATGATTACAGGCACTCAGGTCGTGGATTTATTAATTTCTGCAACAAATAATCACTTTTCCAGCATTATATACTTTGAATCCATCATTTTCGAGTCAGACTATTGCATAGTTTTTTTTACAATTTATTTGTCCACTAAAATAACCATGTCCTGAACAGCGGAGATGGTTATTTTAATGGTCAAGGAAATTGTAGAAAACTGTGCTGTAGTCTGACTCTACAGTGCTGGATTCAAAGGATATAATGCTGGAAAAGTTAATATTTATTGCAGAAAATAATAAATCCACAACATAAGAGCTTGTGATAGTGATACGTGTTAATTTCCTGAATACACAAGAAAGATAAGGATATTCGTGACCCATTTTTTTTCTAATTGACCCCATTTTCCTGGGTCATTGGGCCCCACTTTTGCCATTTCTCGAACAATGGATGATGTACATGTATATCCCTGAGCCCATCCAGTCACATAAGCAGGACTTGTAAGAACCTGCAACACATTTAACACAAGCACTTCTGCCGCTACTATGCTGCACAGGGGAAAAACAACGTACATAAACAGATCTGGCATGTCCATTTTGGAGTATAAACAGGTATCATGTTTGCCTTCAGGTGTGTACAGCAATGGCCTTGAAACAACACATGCTACTTATTAACTATTCACGATCCGAAATGACCGATAGTGTTAGTATCAGTTTAGAATTACATTTATTGTTTACAAACCTTATTTTATCCTTATCAAACTATCAAGAGAAAAAATATTTAAGACATGGAAAATTTAATCAACGAGCCCACCCACAAGGAATTAACAACATTGCTATATGACACCTTGATTAGTACTGAACTATGATGGAAAACCAGGAATAGTTTTTTTTTTTTTTTTTTACGACTTACTGCTTTTGTCCCATATTTTCAGGAGACTAGCTACTTTCTTGAAATGACTTTTGTCCGCAATAGGTTGTTTTTGTCAAGTAGCAGAAATGAAATGCTTGCTTATGAGAGCAGGTTTAATTACAGAGCATAACTTTATCAGTCAACATACCTTGTTTGCTACATCCAGAGCATCATAATCAGGGGCTAGTCTTACATAGGCTTTCTTCTCACCATCAGGCCTAGAGAAACAAAAAAAAAAAAAAAAAAACCAACTTGAACTCTTTAGGTTTAGAGTAAAATATTCAAGTATTAATAATTATTATCACAGTATGGGATAAATACAAGTCCTTAGATGGGAATGGCACTCTACTGACAGAAATAAAATTTTCAAAAATAAAATAAAATGAAATTTTCTTCCCTTCTTTTATTCTTTTCAATTGCCTGGCATTTAAAATCATCTCCGATATTCCATAGCAATTCCAACATACAAAAGTTTGGTGATGAAAATACTTTCTTGTATGTTTGAGGTATCATGTTCACAAGTGCAGAACAAAAATCTTAGGTATGAGCCTTTGACCTTGGTCTTTAATCTTGACCTTTGATTATGAATAGAAGATCATGGAGCTTGTCCTGTAGTTTTTGTTGGATTGCCATGGAATTTTATAAATATTATGGTCATTACCTGAAGATGCGCATATCGACAGATCACTCTGCCCTTTTCACCTTGCAACTTCATGCAGTGTATGAAACAATCTTATTTGTGCAACTAGTCCTGCAGTTGTGGATGGATTGCTATAAATATTATGGTCATCACCTGAAGATGCACATATCAACAAACCACTTTGTTATTCCACTTTGTGATTTGCAGATAAATGCAGTGTATGACAGAATCTTGTGAACACAACTAGTCTTACAAATTTCAATGGATTGCCATAAAACTTTTAAATAGTCAAACCTGTCAATAGATTGCCATTCATAGGAAAAAGTTAAACTGTCCTTCATATACAGGTGCCCTCTGTATGCAGATTTACCTTTCAAACTTGGTTTTAATACCATGCAATAAATACCAGCATCATCATTATTATTATTATTATCACTTTTGTTATTATTATTATTTCTATTTTTGCTACTTTTATTATTATTATTAGTAGTAGTAGTATTGTTGCATATTAACTTTTATTATTGTTACTATTATTATTACTTTTATTATCATTACTTTTATCATTATTATTATTATTATTATTATTATTAATGGGATGAATCTGTATCTCCTCATATAATAAAAAATTTCACTGTCACAAAACATTGATGGACACTCCACTTTGCGGTAGGTAGTATTTAATTTACCGGTAATATTTTGAAATTTATTAAGATTCAAATAACCGTAGATATAAGTATTGTGCAATGAATACTGCCATGAAACGGATAAACACAGTGCATACCATGTATGCATTTCTGAATGGGAATAGTGGCATGAAAACATAAAAATATTTGAATTGATATGTGCTGCAAACATCTACAGTTTCCAACATTACCCCAAGATTTGCTTGTCATGTTTATAAGACGACCCCTACTCTGTATGAATCAAATTTTCAGTAAAATAAACTTCATCTTGTATGCAAATATATACAGTAGTTATAACTCACATCTGTGGGATTCCCCTCTAGAAAGGCCACCTCTCTTATTAGGCCACTACCCTGCTGCAGATGGGGTGGCCTTATAAGAGGGGACCACTGTATAACAATCTTGTGAACACATCTGGTCTATTTTCAATGGATCATCAAGAAACACTGTATATGTTCTGGTCTTCATTTAAAGATGACCACATCAACCAATTAGTGTCCTCCCACAATTTTATTTTACAATTACTGCCCATTTTATCTTGCAGCTGATTGCAGTGTATGACAGAATCTTATGACTGCAATTAGTCCAGAGTTTTTGATGGATCACAGTGAAACTCAGAACATATACTCATCTAAAATGCATATATCGACAAATCGGTGCTCCTGAGATTTTTTATTAGTTCTTGCTCTCTTTGACGTGGAGCTGGATGCAGTTTATGACAGACTACTGTGAATGCAACTAGTCAGTTTTCAATGGATCACAACTATCAAATCAATTAATGATATTCGAAATGAAGAAAGCTGTCAAAATGTGACGCAATTAACTCATTAATGGACCACAGTATTTGCAAGATTTACATACCTTTGTAAGAATCAAATACACTTTTTAATTAGTATGATCTTGACTGGAATGTTTGATCCCAATTTGTATGTATCATCTACATTTACGGCCAACCATTTACACATAGCAGACATTATGAGGAATTTTTGCATGGCTCATCGTTCTTCTTCCAGTCAAATACTTGTGCCGACATATTTCATAATGCATGACATAGTACAAATAGCAAGCAAAAGTTCATGTCACCACAGACCAAACTCTGGACGTTTCAGGTTTGACAGATTATCAATGCAACAAAATACTAAACCCTTTAACATACTGTATTTAATGCACTTTTTCAAGCCCAACATATATAAGATAACCCAGATATAGTGTTCATTGAAGAATTTGTAGCAGAATGTGCAATAATTACATTAATTCATGTCCTAAACAATCCAACTTTTTTTTTTTTAACCAACAGCACAATGTCCAAACTTTATTATGAAATCAAATGAACAACACATAAATTTATTTTGATTTTAATTTGAACTTTTATTTCATGACTCAGCATGTTTCTATTAAAACTAGGGTGGAAAGAACTATTATACTCCGATTTACTGTTTGAACGTAGAACAGAAAGTGATGGTCTTTTTGCCCCCCCCCCCCCCACCCCCCACACACCAATGGAATGAAAAACTACAGGATAACAGGATAATATTGATTAAACCTATTAATTAAACAACAACATAATTTTCCATACAATATTGGTTTTTCTTATACATTTAAGGTATGATCTTTTTAATTTGATTCACAGTACATAAAATACAGGTAAGGGTACAGCTCTGAAGGAATAGTATCTGATGCATGCTTCATCCTCTCATTTTAATGATACAAAACTCTGTGGTGATCTGTCCCATCTGAACACTATCAACAATAAATTATTCTATTTTATTATTTTAATCATACAGAATGACATCCTTTTGGCAAACATTACAGAATTTTACAACTTTAACATGGAACAGCACTAAGATACTCAACACATTTTATTTTTCGAGAATTACAAGTATCTCGTGGAGAAAAATGGTAAGCATGAGATGTACAAGATAAAAAATTTCAAAGTTATATTTTTAACAGTCAACTTTGAACACCTGATAACAATATAACAGCTTTACCTTATTAATGTGTTGACTTTAGCTACATCAATGTCATATAGAGATTTGACAGCCAACTTGATCTCGGGTTTGTTGGCTCTTTTATCCACAATGAAGACCAGTGTGTTGTTGTCTTCAATTTTCTTCATAGCTGACTCAGTGGTAAGCGGATACTTTACAATCTTGTACTGATCAAGCCTGGGAAACAAAATATGCAAGTACATGGGAAACAAAAATATTAAAGTACTGAAAACACTAATGGCTTGGATAGTTGAAGGGATACTTATTTACGTAAAAAAAGATGGAAGAACATAACTCTAGAGATATTGCTATTCATGGTCCTGTTTACTACTGCAAAACTGACTGCTCTAAATAGCCCTGACAATATTATTCTAAAAAAAAAATTCTTTATGTCACTACAGAATTTATATTAATATCTGAAGCATTATTTCAGGAATTATTGTGGTGATTTCCTTTTAAAAGTTTTTCCTACTATAGTTTCAAAATATTGCCATCTCTGGGACAAAAGCCAAAGACAACTACTATGAAGTATAATTATTTACCTAAATTTGAGTTGCCTCCCTTGAAACATAAAACTGACATCAAAGGCCAGTGTATTTCTATACTTCAGGGGTGATCAGGTTTCAGTGATAAGTGATCTACTTCTTACCGATTCATACCAGCACGGATTACCAGCATGCTCCCTGTCTTCACAAGACATTGAAATATGTTGCAAAATATTTAATCTTTTAATAATCAAATAATGTGGCTATGGATATATCAAACACTCTAATATACTTTTTTACAAAGTCTATTAATAAATGTACATGTCAGGGGTGGCCAGACTTTAATGACATGGGACCTACTTTTTACCGAGTCATACCAACACGGTGCAGTCTACCAGAAACTACTTTGTGATCTAACATATTGGCCACCCTTACTATACTTCGTTATTAACTTTATAAATGTAGGTATTAAAGGTGTGTTTTTAGGATTCTGCAAAATACTGATCAAATTGTACTTAATTCACTCAGTACAGAATCCACATTAAATATACAAACAACAATCAATAATCAGTTGGAGTAATGTTGTCATCCTATTCACTAATATATTCCAGTATTTTTTTGACTGTCTTGAAGTTTTCGCAAGATTTTAGACATTGCCCTGGTCCCAGTCTAAACCATCTGAAACACTGGAAAAACATCATTCAATTTTTCCATTCCAAAGCAAACAGATCCTCCACGTGGTTAAAATCAATTTTTATATACTTACTGGGGCCTTCTTGGTACACTCTTCCTGGGATATTTAGGCTGCCTCCTAAGCTTCAGTGTCTTGGGTCTTCGGAAGTGGACTGAGGTCCTCACTTTACGTGAATTCTTGCTGTGGACGCCCTTGAGAACATTTTTCTTGGCTTTTAGGGCCTTGTCCTTACTTTTCTGGGCATCTTTTGCTGCCTTGATCTTTTCAGGATCCTTTTTGGTTATCTGCTCTGAAGTATTTATTATATTAACATTAATTATTTATTTACAACTATGGTTGTTTATTAATTGGTCTCAAGTTATGACAGTAAGTCCTGTGTAAACTAATAAGCAAAAATTTCACAGATCTTAAATTAAAAACTTGCAGCAGGGATTTACCTTGGGTGATCAGTGTCCATGCTGGACTCAATTTTTGGGCAAAGTAACTTCTCTCATCTGCCAGAATAGGACAAAGTGGTGGGAATATTGGGAGAAGTGAGTGTCAAGTGGTCAGAATTTAAAATGTTTAATACAGTCATTTAAAGCAGCTCTTTTAAGAAACATCTGAGCTAAATAGTAAAAAAACAAAAGAAATAATAAACTTTATGAAAATAGTAACATTTTTCTTAGTTTAATTCAGCATTATTGTAATACGACATTATTTTTGCGAATGACAGTAACCATGTAAATGGACAAGTTACTACTGGAAACAGTGGCAGGTATCAATGTAAAAGTCCACTCTTATTACTTTTACAAGATGAAATACAGTACAGCTCACGTGATTTTTCGGAACCCCACGCATCGCGGTGGGGGTGGAGAGTGAGTGGAGAGGATTAAGAAAACCCCTCCACCATCACTCCACGCTCCCTCGCGGAGTTGTCGCGGAGAATAGCCCTGCACACCACGCTCCCTCGCAGAGTCGCATCCGATCACCACCGCGGAGTGGACGTGGTTTCGATAATATGGGCGTGCTTTACTGTTTATCACCCATGCAAGCAGAGGTTGAGACGGGGGGGGGGGGGGGGGGGGGGGGGGGGGGGGGGGGGCACTGATTTATCTACATCGTTATCCCTCTTGGGAGCAATTTGCTAACTTTTTGATACTGAAAAAAACGTAGTAATTCAGTTAATTATAAATATTTCCTTGTTCTAACGAAGATAATGTATGATACATAGTGCCAAATCATATTTTAGATGATGATAATGTAATGGCAATGCCTCGCAAACTGTATTACTACATTTTGCGCAAAATTTAATTTTTTTTTTTCTTCAATACTATGTTATCGGAATCTAAACATGCATTCATATCCTTATTTCTTTTTCAGTAAACGCAATACAAAATTGTAATGATCATATGAAAGTCAGTGATATTGTACTACCTGCAATGAAAAGAACGATAAACATCAAACAAATTAATAACAAAGCTGCAGTCATACCTGACTGAAGTGAAACAAAATCGCACAAGTTCCGATGGTTATTCCATGTATGAGTACTCATTCACATATTGTACGTTTTTTCCTGACATCCAATCGCTTAAATAAAGCATTATTAAGATTTCACATCGTTATTTTATTTTAAACTGTACTAATTTGCATTAATTACCAAAGTAGCGGTTTTTTTAAAAATCACAAATGGCCGCAAAAGGTCATCCTAGATACATGTAGTCGACACGTGCAAGTAACCTAGCACAAGTGAAGTCATCAGCACTGCTGATATTGATGTGTTAATTTCATGTGCTAACTGTAAACCTAAAAGTACAACAGCAGCGTTTCTGCGGGTTTGTTTTCTTTGCCATAGATCTGACAAACTTGCGCATCCGATGAAATTAATGTTTAACTTTTTCTTTTCTTTTCATTTTCCTATTGCATAATACAGAAAAATAAGATGAATAATTTTAGATCATTAACTCTTCTTAGTAAAGCCCCCCCCCCCTTTCTCTCTCTCATAAAATATGGAATCCAAATCACTACTTCACAAGTTATCGTAAACTGAAATGTGGAAAAGTTTGCAAGTGGTAAGAAAAGTAATACTGTACTAGACATTATAGCGTAATAGAGGGGGAAAAAAAGAAACAAATTTTCCCGTCGGTGGTTGCAAACTCATGACCTCGTGCTCCAATATCAAATATGTGTGTGTAACACACACTCTTATCCATTTGGCCAAAGTAACTGTAGCTGTAAAGCAATATACCATATACAGAAACATGCCAAACACTATTCAAAGAAATTAGTTTATTTCTTGTCTCAATAAGCAACCGCTCCAAAGTCACAAAGATAAAGCTGCATACATTAATATCTGCGTACAAATAATTATAAGAAATAGATCAATATTACGATTGGGTTACTGACATATCATTTCCATAAGATTTACTATTTTTCTATGATGATAAAAAAATCTTTTTTATACTTTCCTCTTACAAAAATGAGCAAATATTAGGAAACATGCTGAGCATCAGATGAAATTAATCTTTAACTTTTTCTTTTCTGTTCGTTTTCCTATTGCATAATACAGAAAAATAAGATGAATAAGTTTAGATCATTAACTCTTCTTAGTAAAGTCCCCCCCCCCCTCTCTCTCTCTCTCATAAAATATGGAATCCAAATCACTACTGCACAAGTTATCGTAAACTGAAGTCTGGAAAAGTTTGCAAGTGGTAAGAAACAGAAACACGCTCAATAACCTAAGGCTCTAACAGTCACAAACAGGAAACTGCATTCTTTAATATCTGCGTAAAAATAATTAAAAAAGTATATTTTATTTTTATATTTTCGCCGTAGGAAAATGAGCAAATAATAGGATACATGTGGAAATTAAAATCTCTGAACATCTCAGATTTTAGAATTTTCCATATTATTTTTCATTTTGGTAATAAGCCGAGTTCAGATTAATTACTAACAATTATCAAACTTCCGTTCTTAATGGCGGGACCATAAATGCGGCTATAAAGTACAACACGCTAAGTCAGATGGCTTCGTGTAATAAAAAAACACGGTTCCCAAGCTGAAACTTACATCATCCTTTGATGCAAACCCTTGTTAATATTTTACAACAGTGTTCACAATGTTCACTGCCTTGATTTCTGTAGAACATCCGCTGAAGTCAAGTCTTTATTAGGGAGAGACAATTGAATTTTCCAACCGTGGGCGGGGGGGGGGGGGGGGGGGGGGTGGGGGTGGGGGTATATTAAATGGTCAGTCCCTTACAGCACACACGCAGTCATAATATTCAGCCTCGTGACTCTACTATTACTGCTTAAAGACTAAGCACGCGGTTTGCATTTCAGTGTAAATTCAGTGTTTTAGGTTTGTTGTTGTGGGGGGGGGGGGTAAGCAGAAGCGGATGTCAATTTGGATTTTAATTGTCCATATCTCAGAGAATTACTTTCCCTTGGAACAAAATGATAAATTTATTCTGCTTGAGAGGGTCAGCAATGTGTACTTCTCAAGTCAGTGCATAAGTTTGTTCATATTTCTTTGAAATAAATTAAAATCATAAACTTATTGGAAAAGAAGTCGATCAACCATTTATAAACAGTAATGTGTATTGAATATACAAGACTTTTGAAATTATTTTTTTATTGTCCAAATATATGATAGAAATAAAAACGACTGATTCTTCAGATGGTATCCAGTTGTAAATCACTCTTGACGTCTCAGTCTTTCCATAGGTGGTCTTCATTCATTGGCTGTTCAGATGTCAATCAGTAATGTCACTAGCCCCTCCACGGTGGATTTTATATCGGCATGCCTGCCGAAACGCGGTGGTGATTTGTAGGTATTTATGCCAATTTATGCCTCCACCGCGGAGTGCTATCGCGGAGCTAGAGTGGAGGGGATTAAGTACCCCACCGCGATGCGTGGGGTTCCGAAAAATCACCTGAGCTGTACTGTATGAAATAAAACTTGTGACCACTACAAGAAATTAGCCTATAAGCATCTACAGAATAATAATTTGATTGTGATCAGGCAAAAATATGCATGGAATTTCACTCACTTCTTCGAGCATCATGTGCACATTTTGGACAGGAATATCATGTCGAAACTCGACTGCAAACATTAAAAATCATTTCATTGACACAAAAGTTGATCAAAAGCATGAAATACTATGTTGAAACTTTTACACTGATCTTTGAACAGAAAAAGACATGAGTTGATATTGTACCGAGGATACCAAAGCATTCAATAAAAAGAAAATGAGGGGGGTGGGGTGTGTGTGAAGATGTCACGGAATTGTATTAATTCCGTTTTATTTATTAAATACATGTACTCGGGTTTCGTTTTTCATTGTAACAACGATACCCGAGGGTGATTTATGTATATTGTACAATATATCGAAACAGTGAGTTCAGTTCACCCTATGCCGCACGTGTGAAGTGCTTTCGATGGGAAAAACCGAATACATGAAGCGCAGGAACGATGTAGGGCTGTATCGTCTGTGTATAAATGCCTCACCGTAAGACTAAATCTTTACATTACGGAATGTCTTGTCAGTGAGCAGTCTACTTATGGATTTGCACATCTTCAGCTGTAGAGGTATGTGAATTATTTATCAATTTATGATGTATATTTTCTATGTAGCTTCGACTTGCGTAGTACAATGCAAATATTTTCTATTCTTGTTTGTTCTTAATAAGAGCTTTATATTAGCAATATAAAGTGGCATTTTTAGGAAACGTTTAGTACCATAGGATTATTATCGGACACGGGTAGGTTAACTTCTGAACTTGTTTATTGCTTTGTAATGTTGTGCCGATAATGCAATTTGTATAACTTACCGTATATAAAGTCATTATGTGTTATCGTATATGCCCGTGTCAATCATAATACACGGTGTAAGATTTATTTTCAGCTGATCAGAGTCGACGAGGTCCCAGCTGTAGAGCCGACCACAGAAGTTGACTATAGCAGCTGTAAAGCTAACCATAGCAGCCGTAGAGCTGAATTAACAGTGTGTTGCTTGAGTACCAGGTGATCGGGCGTTGCTGACCGATTGGTGGGCGCTGATCGCTTGATTGACGACCTGTAATGCTGACTGCTTGATTGACCAGTGTGACTGGTAGCCAAGTGTGCTAGTGACGGAGTGTTTTGAGTTACTCCTTACATTGAATCTTTTAGCCGTGGGCTATTTTTGCTGTTTTGTCATACCCAGTGGTTTGGGATTGTAAAGATATTTTGTGTGATATCTATCCCATTGTTTTCATCATTTTATTATTTGAATAAAGTACCTCATTTTTCATTATCTGAGCGTATACATTTTTACTATATGAGTAAAGTACATCATTTTTACTATTTGAGTAAAACACATCATTCTTTTCATCGTCTGAAAGTACTGTGAATCATTAGCCTTTGTCCTTGTACTGTGTATTTATTTATTTGTATTCACATTTGGGTTACATTATTAGGTTCATGCGGATTATGTTAATTTGTCCAATATTTGGATCTTATACACGCACGTATTAATCATAACCCTTTTCCCATTCAAGTCATTCATCAATAAACATTGCATTTGTATCACCATCAAAAGTGTTCTGTTATAAATCTGAAATCCAATCCGGTTATCTTGTTACAGATATCAACCCAAGAAAAGGCAAAGTAAACTTCGCTTTCTCTCTATATCTGGGTGAAATGAAGGCACTGGGGTGACTACTTCACCTGATCTGCCTATATATGTGGACCCTGGTGACTGAGAATGAGACCAAGGCCCATCACTCTGGAAAAAAAACAAACTAGTAATCAACAGTGTTGCACATTGAGTGGGGGCTCGTGTGTTTCCCGCAATTTTTCGTCCCATGTATCCCAAATCTTGACCCTATGCGCCCCCTTAGGCGCGCTTTTTGGTCAGAAAAATAAAATAAAAAATAGACCTACAACATTTCATTAGTGGATGTCGATCCACGTCTGTTGGTGCTAGCAATGGTCAAAGTCGCCATATGTAATAAAAACTGTTAAGATGGCAACGAATATCTATTTTAAAACAATGTATCTGGCAATGAAAACATTCAAGGTTGAGTTGCAATGTAAAGTGATTGACAGCTGTTAGTATAACCCATTTTCGAGGTTCAAGTCATCCCCTGAGCAAGGAAGATTTAATTTATTTTGAGGTTGAAACAATGATAAAGTGACTAAATTTATGCAAATACACAATTTGTCATTTAATTAATGATTTGTAGGTTTGTTAATAAAAGTACTTCAGAAAACATATTATTTATTATAATAAATGCTGGTAGATAACGAGTGTAAAGTTATAGGAGTAAGATTTGGAATGGAAAATTCCATGGTGCAGCTCATTTCAGATTAACCAGGTACTCAAATATGTTAATGTTTTCATGTGTTACTTGAGCACAAGGTAAAACTTTTATTGCAATAATGTAAGTGTCCAAGGAAAATAGGATTGTATAGTGCAGACTACAAAGTTACGGTGGCAAAACTCTCAAAGCAAACAAGATTATATAATTTTTATAGCACTAATAGTACATTATGTAGTATTATTTTCCTTTGTCCCCCAAATTTGGAGGATGGAGGACGGTGTCCACTGGCCTTGGGATCCTATGTGCAACATTGAATTAACTGGGAATAACATTTTCAGGATTCAATTACTATAATTGGGAATTCTGCACAATATTTTACACTGGAATTAGGGCCTAAATTTCAGTCCCTGGAGTAGAGTTTGAAATAATTGAGATTCTGCAAGCAAGGTTAGCCAGCTACTTGCAAAATTTAATGGTCGATCTCAAAATCAATTATTCCAAGTGTCAATGTGATGTATTTACTGAAATTTTCTCTCTTTTATTTGAGTAGACAAAAGATCACTCTTATTTTCACTTGCCAGTTTTCTCCTTGCTTAATTAATTTTAGGTATTTGTAAATGTGGTTTGTGGTTTTTACGCCATTTTCAGTACATGGTAGGACATGCATGGTGGCTAGTATATTTTGGATGAGGAAGAACCCGGGAAACCCTCCTGGGAAAAACCTCAGATGCATGGGAAGCTACTGGTGAGCTTTCTACCATGCTAGCCAAGCTGAGACTCGAACCCACATCAACAGAGGTGGGATGTCAGTGATCTGTAAAGGCGAGCGCCTTAGACCACTCGGCCACCCGGGACCCGGCATTTGTAAAATGCTAATAAATATTGAACTGAGCCATGCTGAAATCATGTTGAACTAAACTTGCACAATCCTGATATCTCCATGTTGACCATTTTGCAGACTATCGCACAGAAGTTCAGTTAAACAGAGTGCTGAAAGGTGTGAGTAAAATGGTTGCATTTGTTACTGAAATTAGCATTGACAAGTAACAATTGTCCACTCATTACCCTCTGGTGACCTTAAGAATCATTACGTGACAACTAGAAAATGACATAGACACTTTCTAATTGCAGGTATATACCATGTTTTATGCTAAAAACACTTAGCACATGCAATTTAACTCACAGCAAAGTCCCTTTTCAATTGTGAGATTGATGGTTCCTAACAGCCTATACAAATATAAGCGACCAGTCTAAGAAATGACCTGTTCAATTGACCTCATCTGATGAAATGCAGACATGGACCTATATATGGAGAAAGTATTCGGCAGTAAAATTACTGACAGCTGAACTACATATAACATAAACATAAATGTAGCTACGGCTTTGTTAATATCAAAAGAAATGAAGGTAAAAGCCCTTTACTAGCAAATTTGAGGCTAGGCAATATGCAGACTGATGGTTTAAAGAAGTACAAATTGTCCGGCTTGAGGTTGAGCTAGGTCAGAATTTTAGGGAGAAGTCCCTTCTCCTTCCAAAGGACAAGATGGTGAAATCTGAACTCGCAGGAAGTCTTGGTTTGGGTCTGCAAACAATTTCCAATATATACTAATTCTGATTTCAATTGTTCACATTTCACAAGCCAGCTATTAGATCACAACCATTTTTACAAATACCTACATCCCTAAGTCAATTTGTATAATTCTAAAGCAATTATCTCTGCAAATAAAGCCACATGCTGTGTCAGCTGGGCGGGTCTGTAAATCAGGTAGTGGAATTAGTCATGCATCATTGCACAGCAAGTACAGGCAGAATTTGCTCCCCTGACTGGATGCAAAAAGAGCAACTTTATCTTTGCTCCAGGCAATAAAACAAGCCGTCTGGTCATGCAAGCCCTGGTGTGAAATTCAATGCATTTATAGTGCAATCACAAGCAAATTATTACACAGTGGAGGTTTATCGATTAACTACTATTACCATCTCAGTGGATTGACATATACCTGAACAGAGTACACGTAGGGGAGGGAAGTTGGTTTGGACATTTTACAGCACATCACCACTCTTAAGGTTATAGTATGCCAAGGCAAGTAAAGTGTCTTGCCCAAGGATAAAGTAAAGTGTCTTGCCCAAGGATACACTAGGATGATATTCGATGGTGGAAACTGAACCCATACCCTAAGGTTCCACACCACCATAACATATTTTGCACGGGGTTAAAAAATTTTTTTTTTAAAATAACAAGTCCCCCTTATAATATACACCTCATGGATTTTTGATAGCCCACTCAATACCATGGACGTGGACATGGGGCAAGGGGATTAGGTGTCCAATACGGATGATGAATGTCCAATATATCACGTAGATGTATACTAAGCCTATAAGACGTCCATGCACAGATTTTATTGCAGTCGAGGTGTGTTTTATGCCCCACCATCCCCTTATGATTTCACTGCATTTGTCCTGAGAGTCAACACTATAAACAATGAGACGGGAAACACCCCAACACCATAAAACTGACCAAAGAAGGTGTCAATTTCATGCCTTTACCTCTGCAAACTCTACAGTAGCAACATTTTTTGTGGTTTGTAGCAGATCCTTAGGTAAATATACACACAAACGTGCTAACAGAAAGAAAAAAAAACTTTTTCAATTTATTGGCCCCCCCTCCCCATGAGAGCATATAAACATGCAAAAATGTACATTCTGTTCCACATCAGACAGTACGTTCAATGTTCTTTCTCAATAACCGATAATTTACAAAAGTGCTTGTGGTACTGGTTATAAATGTCATAATTTCCTTTTAATTTCCATGACCGACTTAAAACAAATTTCTTGGAAGCAGTATTTAAAACAAGAGTCCCTTCAAGGGACTGATGCTCTAATGGCGAAAAGCATTTCCAGGAATTCAATATAAGATCATTTCTTTTCACTGTGAAGTGTTGAAGATTTTCAAATTAGTGGTGGACATACAGGAAGTCAGATTATCACCATTTTCATTTTATCAAAATATTTTTTTCCTTCAGTGTGTTGCTTTTCTATGAAAATTAAACTTAAGACGGCCACCTGCGAAACTGCAGAGCGTAACATTAGAACTACCACGAGGGAAAGGGAAGACGACTCTTCTGTTCATTACCTTGGCACCGATAACCCACCCCTTTACAATGTTATTAGATAGATAATATTGTACTTCCATGCAAATTATAAGTAAAACATTTCAGTACATTGGTATTTATATTTTTTTACCATTTTGTATGTTCATTAGAATAACCCCAGTCCCTTCAAAAGGTGGGGTTGGGGTATGTGTGCTAGTTACAAGTTGTATTTTTCAATTCAAAATCTCATGTATGCTTCATAACGTGCATGGCATCACGTTTAACATACAAAAT
Source organism: Margaritifera margaritifera (assembly GCA_029931535.1). NCBI lineage: Eukaryota > Metazoa > Mollusca > Bivalvia > Unionida > Margaritiferidae > Margaritifera > Margaritifera margaritifera. The sequence continues at coordinate 649,646 of JAQPZY010001219.1, forward strand.
ATAATTAAGCATAATCATTTTTATGTCTAATATATTTCAAAAACTATTAATATTCACATACTTTCACCTCCCTTCTGTTTCTTAGGTACAGCCATGTTGATTGAGCAGATTGAAAAGAGTTAGCACGTGGTACAAGCAGCGACACGTCTATATACCCAAATGGACCCGCATGAATTCATAGAGACCTTGGCAATGGACACTAAACTGGAATTACATTATTCAAATGGAATGTACAGAAATCACCATTTAATTGGGGGTTGGGCCCCAAATAGCCCAAAAAAATATTTTTGCTCGATTTGTAGTGGGAAAAAAGAAAGAAAAAATGAATCGTCGGTCCTTATCTAAAAGAGACCCAAATGAAATTTATTGGCCCCAAATGGGGCATTTCAGCCTCGTCAATGAACCTTTATTAAAAAATCCAATGTTCTCCAAACAAAATAATAACCAGATAGTTTTTGTCAGTGCACATATTTATCAATTTTCGCAAAACAATTGCATAGCAATAATTTGTTTAAATAAATCACATCCTTCATTCTTTATTACTGACTTTTTTTTAATCTCTGAGTAATTCCAAATGTAAAATTGAATTTATCTTGTGTGTGTGTATGTTTCTTTTTTTTTTTTTTTTTGTACGTGTGTGTTTTTTTCTAGTCACTAAACTCGCCAAAATTCTAAGGGACGGTTAATTTCTATTGGAGCCTCTCATTCTCCATTTGGGTTCTTTTTTATATTCATTTGGGTCAAATTGGGTTTATTTGCGGGTTAGTAGTCTGGTTCCCTGCTTCATATGCAGAACACTGAGTGCGAATGCAGGGAGAATACAAAAGCAATGAACCAGACTACGGGATGAGTTATCGCGTCAGTCGTAAACATTAGAACCGTATTGTACCTAAGAGTATTTGTGAAAAAGAATATTTGGACCAGTCTAAAAATGAACCCCACTTCCGCATCCGCTGAATATTACGATGTCGAAACAACGTAGTCTTCTTGGTTATTGGTTCACAGTTTACATGTAAATATGCAGTAAAAACAAATAATATAAAATATAAAAAATTGTAGAAAAGTTCTTCTTGAATAGTCAGTTAAGAAACTATGGCGTTGGTAACATCTGGCGAGAAAAGCGTTGTGTTGAAGTCGACAGTTCCAGAAGTGAACAAAAAAGCTGTTATTGTTCAAGTTTTGGATGAGGAAACCTACACTGAGGTTTGTATCTCAGCTAATATCGCTTTCAGCATTGTGTTCGATGATGATGGTGATGATGAGGTGTCCCTGTGACATTCTTAGCAATATGACTGGACAAATTATTTTATTATGTTAGCACAGTGAATATGATGAAGCAGCCAAAACAGACACACTGAACTATCGCATTATGTTAACTTTTGTTGTTGTTGCTATTGTTTGATTGTTTTTGTTGGCTTTAACGGCACCTTCAACACATTATTGGCTATATCATGCATAGACACAAATTTTATTTAAAGTCGGAATTGCATTACATAATAAGAAACATCAGCTTGATGGAGCTATTTTACTGACTGTAAACAATAATATAACAATTGAATTCAACCATCAGACATACAGTACTTACAATAATTACTTTTTTTGTGTGTAAAATTATAATTCTAACCTAAAACTGCATACCCCTCCCCACATTTATAATTTCTATTTTAATAATCATTGCAGGAAAATTAATTTACATGAAAAGATTCTACTTTCTCTACAATCATATGCAGTGTTGAAATACACATGTAATGGCTGGCCAATACACACCTAAGATTTATAATTTCTGTTTAAAAATTCAATGCAGAGAAGTCAATTTACATGAATAGGATATACTCTATGCTTACATGCAGTGTTAAAATATACTGGTTAAAATAATGACTGGCCAATACATTTTTGAGATACCATTTACATGCATACCAATTTTAAATATACAAAGACAAGGACAGACTATGCAAAACATATGAAGCACACATATACGATGTCTTATTGCATCAGAAGCATATAAATAATAAAAATATCTTTTAAAAGGGAGGAAAATCCATCCCAAACCATTTGTAAGTGACACAAGCCAACATTTAGGGCAATTAATAGCTACAAGCATATATACAAGAATTACAATATTTATGTCTATGTCTGTGTCTACCATGCGGAGGAAATGGGAGCCAGGTGCCTTTGCCAGCTGACACAGGCTGGCCTGGGTGGGCATCGAACCCATGTCTATTTGATTATGAGTCTGATGCTCTATCAACTGAGCTACCACAGCTCCCCTATCTGTCAGTCAAAATCCACTACCTGTACCTATTGAACCAATTACTGTGATGGGTGTGTGGCATTAGGTGATCAAAAGCATACTGAAAATCTGTCATATAGTTGGGTCAGATTAATGGTATCATGAACTATCAGGGCTCAAAATTTGCTGTAGTCCGCTAGCCCAAGGCTAGTAAATTTCCTGTCTGCCTAGTAGTTTTCATAAATTTAATAGTCCAATGGCTAGTAAAGTTTCAGTTATCACTGGTCAGTATTTATTTATGCTATCATGTGTAATTTTTGAAAATCTGAATGAACTGACGATATCCAAGTTCTCTTGGAGCTAATTGCGTAAATCCCCAAGATTCAGTTCTTCCTCTAGAGGGTTAGAACAAATGAGAATTTTACAAATCATATTTCAAAATGAAGCTGTAGAAATCTTTACTGGATTTGTTCAATTTACATGGTAAAGTTGTATGTCATAGACTGTTAATCCGAGTTTCCTCTGACCTTTTCTACCCCATTTTAGATATTTTTACATTTATATTGGAGTGTGAGGTTAGTGTGGATTGTCTATTGAAAAGTTGGAATTCATCAAAACCACACAACGTCGGCATAGGTAGCTGCTTACTACTGGACCTAGCAAACTTAAAACGACCTTAAATTGAGCCCTACCTCAGGGCTGAGCAAATTTTTTTTTAACCACCAGTCCAGGACAAGTGGTTTCAGAAAATTCACTTGTCCCACCTTACTCTTCACTAGTCCCACCTTACTCTTCACTAGTCCCACCTTACTTTTCACTGGTCCCAAAATGGTAATCACTTGCAGAGATTTGATGAGATGTATGTACATAATCCATAGAAAAAACAAACGAAATAATATACAACATAATTTTTTCATAAAAGAATTTAATTTGTCAAAAACATTGGTTGTTATACATTTGGCTTCTTCAGGTTCATGTATATATGTTTTAGCTGATGGATTTGAAAAAATATCCATCTATATGTCTGCCACCTGCACCAACACTATGCCAGCAATTGATAGCCATGTCTGGGTCCTGCTGGTAACATCACTAAGATCGGCCAATGTAAGACCCACTTTCTCCAAACCCATTTCAATGCCTTCCTTTACTCCCAAGGCATCAGCTGATTTCAACTCTTCAATGCTGACAAGTGAGGTTTTTAGTTTTCCATTGTCCAGGTATCTTACATGCACAATTTCTTGCTCTGATACGGTAGCATCAGTACTTCCATCAGCAAGAACGGAAAGGAATTTACTGGAATTCAGACTTTCCCTAACTTCTTCTCTCAAGACTTGACTGATTGATAGAACAAAGTCTCTTGCCCTGAATCTGTTCTTATAATTCATGAACAGAGACAGCTTATTAATTAGCGTAATTGTTTCGCTTCAAAAGCAATATTGCACATGGAAGTTAATCATCTGTATAATCATTAAAAATGAAAGAATCATTACTGTCATTTAATCAGTTCATAAAGGAAACCAACACTGATGTCGGTAAAGTACCTTTCATTAATTTAATTACGCTGACTCGTTGGATTAAAATCATAGTGAGCCGCTCGTAATGATCTGTCTTGAGTAAACACAATGCAACAAAGCTGCTTAAAACACTGCTAATTGATCATACTGGTTTTCTTTTGTTTGACGTGTTTTGATTTGCCGATAATTTGGTCACTTGGCTTAATATGCAGTCAAGAGGTAACAGGATGTAAATGTATACACGAAGAGGGGTAGAATCAAGTATTCAGTACGCCCGGAGGGCATGATTGGCCAAGTAAAGGTAGATATAGTGATTAAAGCACGAAAATAAGGACTTGTCCGACTTTTTTAAAAACCGCTTGTCCCGGACTAGCGACTTGGAAAATTTTACTTGCCCGACTTTGAAAATGAATAGTTCGGGACGTTGGGGTATGGGATTTGCTCAACCCTGCCTACCTGCATGAAATCAATAGGAAGATGATTTATCTTCTCAGAAATTGAGAGTAACATTTGTTGTGTCTTTAATTCATTGATGGACGAGACAAAACCGCTGCGTTGATGAAATCTGACCTGGTTTTCTGCATTTGCATTGATAGTCACATCACTACCCAAACATGTCAACGTGATAGTCACATGATACTAAGAAAAATGTTGCAATAAATGAGAAGATAAATCATCTTCCTATCAATTTCATGCAGATAGGGCTCGATGTAAGGTCATTTAAGTTTGCTGGACCCAGTAGTAAGTGGCTACCCTATGCCAACACCACGTGGTTTCAGCAAATACCAACTTTTTAATAGGCAATGCGCAACTGTAAATCAGACTTATGAACTTGTCAAACCGTCACTTTTGTGCTATGATCATCAAAATACCTATTTTGATTAACCATTCTGTCTTTGAAGGATTAGCATCATGGAGACACAAATTTTGTTTAAAGGTTCATATATATTGTGAAAATGTGCACAATGCCTATATTGCTATAATGACAGATCTTCTCAACCTGCTTTCAGTGTAGCACAACTGGTACTCTGTCTGTGGAGTTACGATATGTAATGAGTGAATGAGGTCTTTGTCTCTTTCTCTTATTAAGTCTTTTTTTTTCTTCAGATGGCAAGGCTCTAAAAATGTGTATTGTCATTTTTTTTACAGTTAATTTCTGGAGAATTAGTCATTGTTTTTCATGTGAACTTGTAGTGAATATTTTCAAGTAACCTTGTTGGTTTTCTAAAGCAAGATTTGTACTTCTGAATTATGAGTGATTGTAATATTGAATAAATAAAAGTGTTGTTAATCTAGATACGTGTCCAACATTGTTTTGTGGGAAGGACTAGTGAAGATTCAGAAGGACTAGTAAATTTCTCAATCTACTAGTCCTTCATGTTACAAGAAATTTTTTTTTAATATAGTGTGGTAAACTTAGATAAATAAAATACAGATATTTTCTGGCACAACTGCTGGAAAGCTGATAGATGACAGGAGACAATTAAAAAAATGGAAACTGTTTGATTATCTTTAATTTACTGATCTCAAATGGATTAAATATGTGTGTAAACTTGGCTGATACTTTCTGTCAGCAGGACAAGTATTACATGCAATTAGAACTAGTGTTATTCCTGTTGATTATCGTTACATTGAAGAGCTCAAAATTAATTACTGTGTAGACTTGTGAAAAAAATTTCCATTAGCAGGGTTGATGATCATTTTATAAATAATACTGGTACCGTATATACTTGCATATAAGCGGATACCAACTGCAAACTGCATAGACTCAGATCTACCGTCGCATAATGCGCCAGCAGATCTGGGTCTATGCTGTTTGTAAGGACTAATCAGTAGAACAAACAACATAGACCCTGATCGGCCGACGAATTATGCAACAACAGATGAGGGTCTATGTTGTTTGCATTTGAACTCGGTTGATACACGAGTATATACGGTATGTATAATTTGAACTTGTAGTATTCCTAAGGAATGTTTTTTGTTATAATCTCAGATCTCAAATACTGTTGTTTCACCTGTTTTTTGGGGTGCCAATTTTCATGGATTCAAGAAAACATAAGCCACATGTGATGCAGAAAGAACCCTTCCCACTTCTTACTGATACATTTCAAGTGCTCAACAAAGCTCAGCTATTTAATAATTCAGCTTCAGTACGCTTGTAAATATTGTCTTTTACATGTATTTGTTTAATTTTAACCCTTTTTGAAGAAAATAATTATAAAGCATTTTATTCTGTTTAAATGCACATGTACATATGTATGTATTAACCAATCGCTGCTGGTTCCACTTGCTGCCTTAAACTGATATGTGAGGTCAGTAACAATAAAAAAGAAAGAGCAAAAAGTATTTAAGTACTAGTATTATTGAAAAATAAAGAAAGGATAAATGAAGTGATCTATGAGAATGCTTATTTACATCAACCCTTCATTTGAGTGAAACTGCAGTTGAAAATACTTGTATGAACAAAATTCAGTTACTTTATTCTCTGCAATTCTCTGATTTTAAGATTTACCCCCAGTTGTAATCCATCTGTGTTAATAGTAGGGGTGAAATGATACACTTGTGCCGTATATTGATACGATTTGTGATACACAGCCTATGATCCGATACATTATTGATAAACATATCACATGATGGTCTTTTCTTCTTGAGAAGGTCTGTCTGTGGTAGGGTGGTGCTGTTTTTATATGTGTTAACTTATTGGTTGTATTTCCTGTATGCAGATTACAGACAGACATAGATTTATCATCTGTTTATATGCCATTCTCATTCTTGACCAGATTAAAAAAATACTCCAAAAACAGACTATCTGTTAGTTGTCAGTGATTTTAATTCAACCTTTTAGGCCATTTCAGACACGTCCATTTGATAGGATTCAGAACTCATCTTGGTCACCATGCCCTTTGTTTTGCACTGCATGAATGCTTTAAAAACATATTGTTACCAATTTCATGTCTTCACTTAAATTTGGAAGAGTGCGAGGAAATTCTTATTTAGAACAAGTCTGTGTGTGGGAACAGAGATGACTAACAACCATATCTATATATCTATCAAATTGTACTTCCTGCAGATGCAAAACAACTGCTGTGGCCACAGGCACTTGTTTCTGTTAGTGAAAAAGTAAAAACTAGTGATAACACCCACTCCCCTACTACAAGTTAACACAAGGTGACAAACTTGTGCAATTTCCAATCTGCCCCCCCCCCCCCCCGTTCTGTGCTAATTTTATTTATCCTGTTGGCACAGTCAGCCACTGATTACATATATTAATGTAAAAGGAGACATTCCAAACTTGTTCCACATGTATGATTTAATTAATTTACAGATCATTTAATAATCACTTTTCTCTGTTCCTTTGTATCTGCTTCAATTAAGTCTGGATGCCAATACTTCGGTGTGTCATGCAGTGAATAAGCTACATTCAGTTCTAATTGGCTGTTCTTGTTTACACTGGACTGGAACAAGCAATAACCACCAATCAGAATTGAATGTAACATATTTCACTGTGTGACACACCAGATGTGTAGCCTTCAAATTTGATCCAAGTAGACAAGATGTGAAGCAACAGATAAACTTTGCATAAACATGGTTATTAAATGATCAGTAAAGTACTTCAGTCATACATAGAGAACAAGTTTAGAATGTCTCCTTTACGTTGATGTACGTTAATCAATAGCTGAACATGAGGATGGGATAAATTAATTAGCATGGAATCAACAAGGGTGGGGGCGGGAGACAGATTTCAAACCATATCACCTTGTGTTAATTTATAGAAAGTGATAGTTTTTTCTTTTTTACTGACAAAAATGAGTGCCATTTCCTGTGAAGGTGGTCTCAGATGAATTCTCAATTTAAAGAATAAAAAGGAAAACGATTAATAATTATTCATGACTGCTAAAGATTAAAGTAACTTATATAAGGTAAGTATCGTTTTGTATCAATATGTGTATCTTTATGGCAAAAGTATCTACGGTATGCATCGATATATCAATGAATTGTTTCACCCATAATGAATAGTCTGCATAATAAATGCAAATATGTTTACTTCTAATTTTGGATTGGAAACTTTCCTGTTAAAATATAAATCCTCCTGAAAACACATCTAATTTTA